>MU187357.1:41336-75868 GCA_016904865.1 Pissodes strobi | reverse complement strand
GCTGTCAATCAGAGTTTCTCAAAGACGTCAATCCCACCACTGACCAAAGATGATGGCTCAATAGCGGAAACGGCCAAACAAAAAGCGAATATTCTTGCCGAAATATTTGCATCAAATTCTACCTTAGATCATCAAGGAAAGACTCCCCCAACTATCCCGAGAGTGAATTACTCAATGCCAGGTATGGTATTTCGCCAAAGCGAAGTGAAACGAATACTCAAAAGCCTAGACACTAACAAGGCCACATTACCGGATGGCGTCCCAGCAATAGTGCTTAACAAGTGTGCATGTTCTATATCAACGATCTCTTAGACAGGACAAACAATTCTGTTTACAGCTTTGCAGACGATAGCACTCTTATATCCTCATTCATGTCGCGGACTCCAATGACCGCTGTTCGTTCCCAACGCGAGCGAGAAAATCGGATTGCTACCATCAATGAGGATATGAACGCCATCGTGGAATGGGGTGAGGAGAATAATGTCCAGTTTAACGCAGGAAAGACTCAAGCAGCTGTCTTCTCAAAAAAAAAAAACAAACACCGCAGGACCTGACTTATCAATGACAGGACAAACACTGACTCTGGCCTCATCCATAAGCTTGCTGGGCATCAACGTAGAAAACAACATGTCTTGGCGTAATCACGTCACCAACATCGCCAAGGCAGCAGCACAAAAGCTAGAAGCAAAAAAGTTATATCCGCCAGCACTGCTCTATAAGGCCCAGATAAGATCATCTTTGGAATATTGCTCCCATGTGTGGAGCTCGGCACCCAAACACTTGTTCAAGATATTGGACTCTCTACAGAGGAGAGCGGTGCGCCTTGTGGATGAACCAGAATTGACTAAAGACCATAATAGCCTTGAACTTCGAAGAAAAGTGGCGGACCTATCTCTTTATTATCGATACTACTACGGAAGGTGTTCGAACGAGCTGGCACATATGACCCAGAGTTGTGCCAAACAGAAACACCCATCAGACATAAGCTCCTCATCAACATACGATTCAGTTCCGAACGCCTAGGACGTCCCTATTGCGGGACTCCTTTGCGTGGAGGACTCCCTCGCTCTGGAATGGACTTCTGAGTAACGTCTTTCCCGAAAACTACAACCTACAGCGCTTCAAGACCAACGTCCACCATCTTCTCCGCACACGCACCGCTCGTTGAGTGGCATAGGATTTTCCCTTTTGTGTGTGTGCCGAACATAAAGAAATATATATGGAAGAAGAATATTGGCAACTTTTGAAGGTATGAAGACATCGACATGGTTACCCGAACGTTTCGGAAATCTTTCAGACGAACTGCTGCAAGAGACCAAGGGAGAAGATTAATTCTGATATACAAAGGGGTGAGGAAGATATCGGAAGGCCGGAAGATGAATCAAATTGAATCTGAACATTTCTGAATAGAATAAATGTATGGAGTTTATATGTAAAATATTATGTATCATGCAATAAATCGTGTAACAAAAAATATGTTTTTCTATTTTGGTATCATAAAGAAGTCTTCGATACGCAAAGTAGTGTCGAAAAGAAGCTCTTTTCGACACTATTTTTGTTGACTGGTTGCTATGATATTAACAAAATTGTTCAATGTTAAGGCTCACTAGCAAAAATTTCGATACCGTTTTGAATGAGATTCCTAATAATACAGACGTCAAAAGTGACAAGATGACCGTCCAACTTTTGATCGCGACTTGAATAAATTAATGTTTTTCATTAAAAAACTTGCAAAATAGAAAAAATAGTATAAAATACATGTTTTAAAAGACATTTAGCGCACTCGCACGTTAGGAATCTCCCCGCAAGCGGGTCGTATCCTAATTTCGTGCTCGTGCGAAAAAATATGGTCTTTTAAAACTAGTATCTTATTATACTATTATGTTTTTTTGGTAAATAAATAACAAAATATAATATTTCAAACGTTTATTAATAATAATGATGATAACAATATTAAATATAAATCAATATCAGCAACATGCAATTAATTCTAAAACAGTCATAACTTAGTATCTACTTCAATGGCAAACATTTGTTTATATTAAGTTCTAAAAATAAAAGCTAATCCACTATCTCTTTCTTTAAACTCACAAGATTTCTTATACAAAACCTATTGAAACTCTTTAATTGTACTTAAACAAACAGTCATATGACGAGAATTAAATGATTTAATTTCATCTTTTTCAAAAGTCTGCAATACATAAAAACCGAATAATTCCATATTAATTAACTTTAACATATGAATGAGTCGAAAGACTATTTTCTATTAAACCAATAATCTTATTCTCTAAAACAGAATTTTATCCACAATACCGAAACAGAATTTTTGCACTCGACGCTCCCGTGGTTCCCTAGTTTTTTTTATTATTAGTCTCTCATTTTAGTTGCCGTTGCTTTGTAAAATAAAGTAGTCGTTTTTGAGCAGTTTCACCACTTTTTAAGGGATTTTTTTATTATTATTAAGTGAAACAACAGTACAGTTTAATGTTTGCATATAGAGAAAGTTAAAAATTAGCCAACCAACAGCCCAACAGTTAATAATTATTCTTTCATTGGTACATTATCTTTTTCAGGAATCTTCGGAATTAAAATGTCTGAAATATGTGTGCAGTGTATAAGTGTAATAACACTTACAAAAATCGCCTGCCAGGTGTTACTTTTCACAGATTTCCCAGATCAAGAGTTATGACCAAAAAGTGGGTCAATTTGTGTAGTAGGAAAGACAAATTTAATACTACTAACAGTAAGATTTGTTCGGAGCATTAGACACCCTATGGTTTTTGCATTTTTCAAATATGAACATAATTTTAAATAAATATTGTTTACTCATACACTAACAAAACAGTTGAAAAATCGCAAATTTCTTAGTTTGGCGTCTAATATCTGGAAAACGGTGTGATATGACGAAAACCGCTTAGACATGTCCCTATCTTTATTATCTATTTATAAAAGCTATCCATGACAAATAATAAAGGACGTGATTTTTTTTTAAATGGCGATTTAGTCGAAACATTTCCTATCTCAAACTGCCATCGAAAATTGCCATAAAGTAAGATAAGAACACGTATAAGCGTCTTTCGCTATATCATACCGTTTTCGAGATATTAGGTGGCGAAGTTTGCGACTTTTAGCTGTTTATATCTGGAAAACGATTAGATATTTGACAGTGAGTGTTTAAAACAATATTTATTTAGGATTAAATTCTCGCAAATACCAAAGTATATAGGGTGTCCCGTTTAAAAGACGCAAGTGAAGTAGACTGCAGCGAAATTGGGACGTCACAGGGGACATTATGTATTTTCGTCAGTTTTGATTGTAAATTTTTTCTACTTGACATTTTTTTTGTGTCTGTTATATAATAGATTTCTAGATATTAGATAGTTAGTAGGAAGAATTATGTATTTGATCCAAGGTATGAAACAGTTTATACAACCTAACACAAAATATGTACAGGGTGGTCCGTTTAAGTGGAGCCTATACCTTATCTCGCAAACTACGTGGGTTGCAAAAAAATTAAATACAAAGGTTGTTCCTAGCAAAGTTACATTTTTTAAATGAAACACTCTATATTTTATTACATGTTCTACTTAAAATTCTAAGCATGATAGTATGATATGTTATGCCTCTAGAGTTAGTAGTTTCACAGCTATAAACAGTTGAAAATCGATAATTTGACTTTCCACCTTGGTGGCAAGAAGACCATTAGAATGGAGTAAAATAAATTTCACATTCCTATCTTAACTTTTCAAGAGCTATCTGACGGTGCTAACTAACAGGTGGTACCATGGGTACCCAATCTGGTACCTCGGTAGGTACCATCAGATAGCACTTGAAATGTTAAGATAGGAATATGAAATTCATTTTGCTCCATCTGTAATGGTCTTCTTGCTACCAAGGTGAAAAGTAGCCAAAGTACCGATATTCAACTTTTTATCATTGTGAAACTACTAATTCTAGAGGTAAAACATCATACATTGAATATGCTTAGAATTTTAAGTAGAATCCAAAAATGTGTTAAAATATAGGGTGTTTCATTTTAAAAAATGGAACCTTGTTTGACCACCCTGTATATAAAAAAGTGACTATTCAAAAAATACAAAAAACATAAAGATCATTTTACTAGGAACAACTTTTGTATATAAATTTTTTTGCAATCGCCGTAACTTTCAAGACAATGTATAGGCCCCTCTTAAACGTGCCACCCTGTACAACTTTTCTAAAACGTTTCGAGTATTTGAATCATATCCCTACATATCTGTGAATTATGATTAGATACCTATTTACATGTTTTTCTTTCGGAGCTGCCATTAAAAAAAAACACAGTCCTTCGCAAAGATGCAACCGGGGGGACATTGAAAATGATGAATACAAACGCAAAAATATGATTTGTGTTATAATTCAAATAGTTTTTTAAAGCAGAGTTTAAAAAAGTAAAAATACAAACACGAGTCTTTATAATATACTCGTATATATAATTAAAGAAATGCATTTATGACATTAATATTAAACATTATCATAATAAAAAAAATAAAAAAGGGCAGATATGAAGACCTAAAAAATTACCCTCCCCCTAGATAGGAAAATATATTAATATATAATTAGCCCTAACGTTACTGTAATTTTTTTAACCTATTCCGATTTGTTTTAGCCCGTTTTGATCCTTTTGGATATTTTTAGTTACTTTTGCATGTTCGTTCAATCATTTTTCGGTTAGTTTCAGTTAGTTCTAATTTATTTTAGTCTCTGGACCGACTCCTATACATTATAATCAAATTTAATCTTTTTGGTTAGTTTTGGTTAGTCGCCAAAATTCGGTTCGTTTTCGTTAGGTTTAACTTACTTCAATTTTTGCAACCTATTCCGATACTTTTTAGCCCATTTTGGTGCTTTTGGTTACTTGTGATTAGTTTTGGTTAGTCATTCAATCAGCTTTCGATTAGTGTTAATTGCTTTTAATTTATTTTAGTCATTTGAACCCGTTCCGATACGTTATAACCAATATTAATGTTTCTGGTTAATTTTAATTAGTCGCCAAAATTCGGTTAATTTAAGATCGTTTCAACTTACCTTAATATTTTTAATCTGTTCCGATTCGTTCAATCAACTTTCGGTTAATTTCAGTTAGTTTTAATTTATTTTAGTCATTTGAACCACTTTCGTTCCGTTATAACCAATTTCAGTGTTTTTGGTTAGTCACCATAATTCGGTTAATTTGGGTTAGTTTTACCTTAATTCAATATTTTTAATGTATTTCGATACGTTTTAGCCCGTTTTGGTGCATTTAGTTACTTTTGGTTAGTGTTGGTTAGTCATTCAATCAACATTCGGTTACTTTCAGTCAGTTCCAATTTATTTTAGTCAATTGAACCTGATCCAATACGTAATAACCAATTTATACGTTTTCGGCAGATTTTAGTTAGTCGCCAAAATTCTGTTAATTTGGGTTAGTTACTTATTTTAATACCTTTAATCAGTTCCCATACGTTTTAGCCCTTTTTGGTGTTTATGGCTACTTTTGATTAGTTTGAGCTAGTTTTAATTGATTTGAGTTATTTGAACCGGATCCGATACGTTATAAACAAATTTAATGTTTTGGTTAATTTTAGTTAGTCGGCAAATTTCGGTTAATTTAAGTTAGTTAGTTTTGGTTAGTCGTTCAATCCTGTCAGTTAATTTCAGTTAGTTTTAATTTATCTTAATCATTTTAACCAGTTCCGATACGTTCAAAAAATTTGTTTTTGGTTATTTTTGGTTAGTCACCAAAATTCGGGTAATCTGGTTAGTTTTAATTTACTTCAATATTTTTAATCTATTTCGATACGTTAGCTCGTTTTGTTGCTTTTAGTTACTATTGGTTAGTTTTGGTTAGTCGTTCAATCAACTTCGGGTAAAGTTCAGTTAGTTCCAATTTATTTTGGTCATTTGAACCGGTTCCTATACGTTATAAGCATTTTTAATATTTTTGGTTAGTTTTGGTTTGTCATCAAAATTCGGTTAATTTGGTTTAGTTTTAACTTACTTCAACATTTTTAATCAATTTCGATACGTTTTAGCCCGTTTTAGTGCTTTTGATTAGTTCGTCGTTCAAACAACTCTCGATAAAGTTCAGTTAGTTTTAATATATTTTAGACATTCGAACCGGAACATTAAAATTGGTTATAACGTACCGGTATAACCAATTTTAATGTTTTTGGTTAGTTTCGGTTAGTCGCCAAAATTCGGTTAATTTGGGTGAGTTTTAACTTACCTTAACATTTGCAATCTGTTCTGATACGTTTTAGCCCGCTTTGGTGCTTTTAGTTGCTTTTGGTTAGTCATTCAATCAACTTTCGGTTACTTTTGTTAGTTCCAAATTATTTTAGTCACTTGAACCGGTTCCGATACGTTATAATCAAATTTAATGTTTGTGGTTAGTCTTCGTTAGTCGCCAAAATTCGGTTCCGATACGTTTTAGCCCGTTTTGGCGCTTATGGTTAGTTTTGGTTAGTGGTTCAATCATATTTCGGTTAGTTTCAGTTAGTTCTAATTTATTGTAGTTATTTGAACCGGTTCCGATACCTTATAATCAAATTTAATGTTTGTGGTTAGTCTTCGTTAGTCGCCAAAATTCGGTTCCGATACGTTTTAGCCCGTTTTGGCGCTTATGGTTAGTTTTGATTAGTGGTTCAATCATATTTCGGTTAGTTTCAGTTAGTTCCAATTTATTGCAGTTATTTGAACCGGTTCCGATACGTTATAATCAAATTTAATGTTTTTGGTTAGTCGTCAAAATTCGGTTCGTTTTGGTTAGTTTTAACTTACTTGAATTTTTTAACCTGTTCCGATACGTTTTAGCCCGTTTTTAAATAAACAAACACGATCTCTCAGGCGTATGACGTGATGAATGTGGCAAACGATTTGGGGCCCTATACTAGGAAAACAGAAACATTTTCAATGTTAAAATAGTTAAAAGAATACACAAACCCATTTTAAAAAGGAATCCATAAAATACAAATCTGCAAGCAATTGAGACGTGAGTCATTCAATGAAAAAGACTAACGATATCTCAAAATATTAAGTAATTGGTCCCTATAGTCAAATGCAGGTAGTGATGGCAATATGTTTATTTGCCAAATGGAAGCAACCCATTTTTTATTGAGACAAATTTTAAACCACTACTATACACACACTGTATGTCAGGGGCAGGGGTGTAATTACTCCGCGAAATCGTCACATAATTTGTTCCAAAATCTTGCAAAATCCAATAAAATTTTGCGAAACCCCGTAAATTCCGTCAAATCAAGTAAACATTTGCGAAATCACATCAGAAACATCATATTTGCGCAATTTTGTGATATTTTATACTAAGTGATTACACTCCAGTTGTATGTCACTTATGTTAATGCTTTATAATTAAAATTGATATTACCTAGTCTTGAAATATATGTACTTAGCATAAAAGATGTTTAGTAGGGAAAAGCCTCCCCGCGTCACTGTCGTTAAATAAACAAACTTATAGGAACTAATTCCTACCCTTTCTTAGATATTCTTGATAGAATTAATAGATACCAGTATTTACTATATTTTAAGATAATTAATCCCATCCCAGAGATGGCTACAGTTAGACTTCTATTATGTACATAGATAATAGAGATATAGGCCCAAGATATATTTAATCAAAAGGAAACTCTACCTTCGCTTGTTTTATATTTGGATTCACATTTCAACAATAGAAAGCATGATGTAAATAAATGTAAGGAGGACGAAAACAAACACGCTGACCTGTGTCGTAACAAATGCGAGGGTCTTAAGAGCCATTAAATGTGAGTTGCATACACTATTTTTTCAACGACCAGTCATAACAATGAAAAATAATATTTAATTTTTAAAATTTACTAAGTAAATTGTCTATGAACTGTCAAAATTGATAAATTTTAAATCTGTCATGGTCATGGCTGTCTTTGATATTGGCCGAATATTACTGTGATGTTGAATTTTGATTCAATGGACATTTACATTAATTGGAGCGGTATCTACCGGTAGGTATCTGAGCGTTCGTTAATTTGTGTTCCATTAACCAAACGCGTTCTGTAATTCAATTGAATCTACCGATATATATACCGCGATCCACCTTTATGGATCTGCTATTTGTGTCGGTACATGTCGGTTTGTTTACACCTTATATTGACATAACCTACAAATTAGCCTGCGAGCCCGTTGTTACTTATATACTTTCGAAATTCTGAAAATAATTTTACTATTACATTAATTTTTAGAGAGAAATAATTTAAATACCTCATATAGCGAAAAGCAACATTTTCAATATATTTTTCAATAAACACACCTTAATTTTTTTCTTCTTTTATGTTTTCTGGATTGAAACTGAAACTACTTTATAATGCCTTCAGTTTCCGAATCACTACTATCTAATATTTGAAAAGTAGCCAAGATTGCGATAGCATGACGTTTATTATTCTTCATTATAATCAAAAAATTTTTCTTAAGTTATTCGCGACCCACACCGTTCCGTTCGACAATTACCATTTACCGGAACGTATCGACGTTAATCACCTGATTACCGCTGTATACCTACCGGTAGATACCGCTACAATTATCGTAAATGCCCATTATAACCAAGCTTAATAATGAAACGTCAATATCATAATGAGCTTCAATATGATACTGGTAGTAAATATCTAATAACAATTAAAGTATAGGAGTACCTGATACAAGTATGCAGAATTTACCTGTCACTATTTGGATGAGTAACCCCCTGGAATCTCAGCATTTTTCCTGGTTGGAGACCAGCTGGGACTTCACCAACAAACGGTAATTCCTATACAGAGAAAATATTTCCCTATAACTTTGAATAATACTTAAATTTATAACACTGCAGTATGCGGCTTTTCACAATAATTATTGTAATTCTCAAGAAACTAATGATAATTACCTTCTTCAGTATAAATAATTTAGTATTTATTTATTTATTCAATGGTCACAAAACAGAACAGATTTCCAAATGGTACAATACTATGTTAGCATTACGTACATAAGATAGATAACAGACGTACAATAAAATATAAAATATACTACACATAAAAAATAACCAAACAATATGAACAGCATAATTCGTTAAAACAATAGCAGGTTAAGGACGTTCTCGGACAATAGCCGTATCGAGAAACCATCTTACTGTATTTTTAAAGGATAATGGACTGCAATTAAAGTCAAAATCTATAGGTAAATATGTTTTATACCAAGACATTGATAGAGATATGAGTGACGCAAAGAAGGGATCGCATGTTTGTGGCATTGGTGCGGATGATTTGACTTTATTTTATTGCACAATTGCGGGGGAATTATCGAGGAGTGAGGGACAGGAAGGACGCTTTGGGATTCCTTAATGATGTTGTACAAAATACCTTTTTCTTTTCACCAACTGAAACGGACGTTATCGAACTGGAACAAACAGTTAAAAACATTAAAAATAAGAATGCAACCGGATGGGATAAAATACCATTGATGGTTCTTTCCAGGCTTCCACATATTCCTATTCATACTATGGCCAAGGCTGTAAATTGGCCTTTCTCTATGGGGATTTTTCCATCCTGCTTAAAGTAAGCCACAGTCGTCCTTTTTTTTCAAAGAGGGCAATCCCGAATCATGATGTTCCAATTACCGCCCCATTTCACTGTTGCCGCCAACTCTAGCAAGTCATCGAGACTTGTTAAGAAACGTATGTTAAGCTTTCTTGAGAAACATAAATTGCTTAAAACATCATTCGGTTTTTCAGCTGTAACAGAATTTCTGATTGGAAGGGTTTAATATAGCGTGGGCCAGTTCTTTTTAGATCTGATTGCTTCATTTTGGTCGGGTTGGCTTTAAAAATAATAATAATAATAAAATACTTCATTCAAAAAATAATCAGTGGCGGCTCGCGGCCTTGAAAAATGGTGAAGTGCTACTTATAGTGGGAAAAGTACAGGAGGCAATGCCCCGCAAGCGAAATATTTTTGAAGACCACGCTCAAACTGTCAAAATTTATTAATAATTATTACCGTTATTTTTCATTAAAATTAAGTGTATGTAGTCTAGCGTTCTCGTCTATATCATCGGCGCGATCGTATTTTGATTTTGCCCAACAATTCTAAGCATTAACTGGCATTTTAAGTGTTCTCCCAGGATCCCCGTTTTACGCAACGATCTAGTAATATTTAGAAAATCTGTAAATCCGTCGCTGTTCCAAACAGAATGTTTATTTGAAACCAGTAAACACGGCCAGCAAAATAATTTTCGTAACGCAGGGCTACTACATAGTAGATACATAGCCAAAACAAATTTAATATTGTATGATCTGCCACTTTTTACTTCTTTTTTTTAACTCATGTTTAAAATAGTAGTAGGTCACCCTTGCAAATAAAACGTCCCTCTTATCTTCATTTGTCCAACTTCTATATGGAGTTTCCAACAAATTGCACACTAATTAATCAATTCTTTTCAAATTTTTTTAAGAATAATGCGCTTTAAATATGCTCTGCAGAATCCTCATATTTGAATGATGATATCGAGACCTTAACCATATCCGCGTACCCTTTCTTATAGTACGGCAGGCCACGACCAAAACCCGTAGTTAGCGCTATCCGTTTAAACCAGAAAAAATAGATAAAACACACTAAACCATGAATTTTTGCCTTATCAACTAGTGGCCGGAAACGGTGCGTTTTAATAGGGCGCAGTTTCTGCTTTGCAAAAAATTAAGATAAGGATTAATATGCGATTTTTATTATTTTTAATCTTTTAACTTTTGACAGGACTGTGTGAAAATTTTTCATACGCCGCGCCGCACAGTGGGTTGTGGGAGGAAAAAATTTACATTTTTCTTTTTCATTATATAAACTAATTCTTTTTCTGTTTCTCCTCTTAGATAACTATTTTAGTTAGTTTTAACTCATATGCCCAAATTTTATGGCGGATCACATCGAAATATATTTTTTAAATCAAATTGATACCAAATTTTTAAACAAGATAGAAAATTATACCAATTTTATCCTATCAGCTTTTGCTACATCAAATAACTTGTTTAGTTTCAACTTTTTTACTAAACAAGCAGGGACATTAATACATACAAATATTAATTTATTTATTTTTTATGTAACGATATTAAACCTTAAATCTTCAAAATCTAAACACAAAGTAAATTTTTGTAACATTTCATAAATTTGAAGTAATTTAACTACTAGCCACATGTACCCACATCTTCTTATCAATTTATTTTTTTAGTATGTACTTTGGCCAAAGTAATAAAGCAAAAATCATCTGCGGATATTTGCGGATAAAGCTTAGTTGGCGGTGATTCTACATACAGGGTGTGCATGTCATATATTTTTAACACCCGGTATGCTGAAAATAAAGGATTTTTTGGCATATAACTATGATATTTTTTTCATCTCTTGGAACATACAATCTGATAGTTATGTTGAATTTCTGATTTTCAGACATGGCCTACTTCGAAAAAATTATCGAGACACTGACTATTTAACATTAATGTTGAATTATCTCGAAAACGGTGCGTCATATCATAACAAGACAAGGGTACTTTTTTTTATGTAAAAATAATAGTACTTTCGACTTAGGGGCTGAAAGGTAAAAAATCTCAATAACGGAAAAGTTGGGGCAACATTTACATTGAAGCCCCCCATACGTTACGTCCCTGCATTATTATTTTTTTAATTTGAAACAAAATCCTGTTAACACTTTATGTTTTATGAGAGCATACCAAATTTCGTTAATTTATTCAATCCCGTTTCAAAAATATTGCGAAAAAATCATCTTCAGGAAAGCTCGTTAGGGGGCTGTAGCCCCCTTAGGAGTCACTTTTTGATATAAGTTTAATAAGCAAACTGAACTTATTTTAAGCTGAGCCCTAGAAGTTTGTGTAGGTTTTTTTGAAACACCCTGTATATGCGGAATATTATCATTTATACGCTTCTTCTAAAAAGGTTTGCATTCCTCCTGCCCCGGTAAGGCCCGTAAATCGACGTCCCTGGGATAAAGTTTAGTTACCATTTCTATAACAAATATGAAAAATAACCAAAACCAAAATTATGAAGCGTTTTTACAACTTAAAAAATTTTTTCCGGGCAATGTGCCTATTTTTACCCAGTGTGCGCCGTGTGAAAAGTTTTCACACGCTTATGTCAAAAGTAAATGACAGAAAATTAAATATTTTTGACTGGTTGACACTAACGAGGTTCACATTAACGAATTGTTTATGAATTATTTAAAAAAAAAGCACACTTATTGCATCGTTTTCTAAATAAGGAATTTTATTAAATAAATTCAACAAATAATTAAAAAACAACAGACATATTCGTTATTGTGTTTTTAATAAAACATTTAGTATTTCATGGTATTCTTGGAACACATCTTCTCGTTTCATAGGCGAATAGGTAGGACTCGGAACTTCGCTAGTACTGACCATAAAATTTCGATGTTTAAGAACGTACAAATAGTACTTGAATACAATTTTATTTCTTTTTGTATTCCTCACGCGGTTTAACGATGGTTGCATAAAAACAAGAGTTTCTTGTATCTTTTTAAACAGGTTATTTTCCAATAGATCTATACCAGCGTTCTTTACTAAATATTTTAAAAGTGGCAAGTTACTGTGTTGTTTATCTATTTCTTCGACACTTTCGCAAAATTTACACAAGCAATACTTTTTGTAAATATTGTCCATTGTAAATATAGAAATTTGTGACAACCTTTTGCATGAATTATTGTTTTGACAGTTTGCTTACGAGTAATAGTTGCCGCCACAGCCTTCTATAATTCGTGAATAAAATTATGGTACAAACTCATAATATTATTATTTAATAATCTTTTTATTACGCATGCATCATAATCAACGATTATCGCACGCTGCAGCGTGCTTAAAATGATGTTTATGATGCGCCTACTTTTAAAGGTTGCTATAGAAACATTTGATCATGTCAAATGTGACAGATTAATATATTCGTCAATATATCCCTTAAGTTTAATATTTAAAACATTTTTGAGATTATGATGCATTCGTAATAAAAAATAGCGTATGATATACGTGTATAAGAGGCCTTTAAAGCCCTTGCGACTTGCAAAACACTCCGCTGCGCGTCGTGTTTTGAAATATGTCGCGCGTGCTTTAAAGGCCCTCTTATACACTTATATCATAATATACTATTTCATATGACAATATAAAATGTAATAAAAAATATATTTACTTAAATTGTAGTAAGATTAGTGGCGGTTGAATAGATAGCATATTAATGTTAAAACCCTACTTTGAGCAAACCATATTACTAAAGTTTAAGGTAACTCTACCAAAGACATAGGCCTATGTGTATCTAATAATATACCACAAAATAGATAATTTTAAATAATATGTTTGTTCCTGTAACTTTAGTAGAACAATCTTTTAAAAAAAATAAGTTAGTAATATAAGTAATGCCTTACGGTAAATATCATGTAACTAAAGTTTACGGAATAAGTTACCTTTATTATTATTAGTAAAACGAACAAATCTTTAAAAACTACACTGTTCATGGTTGTAGTAACAGAGAACACTACTTTTTACTTAAAAAATCATGTTTTAAGTTAAGGATTTTAAGGGTAGTAGCCTCCGTCAAGATATATAGGTTTAGTATGTATGCTATTAACAAATAAGTAATTACAAAAGAATATAGGTTTACACATTACACCACAAAATATTATTTAAAATTCAGTACTTCCTATGACTTTAGTCATAGTTCGAAATTCTAGACAGACAGTCAGTGGCGTAGCTACCGGGTGGGCCAGGGGGGGGGGGCAAGGCCCCACGGCGCCAAGAGAAATTAGGCGCCACTCCGAATTTATAAATATGCTAATGCTAACAATGCTCATGAGCTTAACTGAGTTTTTAAATTAATTTAATTATAATACAATCAAAGAACAAAATATGTATTAAACTTTTTACCCAACCAATACATTTTGTGTCAGGTATTTATTATTTATTCTACGTGGAATAAAAAGATATATCCCGGCGCGGCGGCATTTGGTACATGCAAATTTGTAAAAACGCTGCGTAAGGGGGCATGCGACTTCAAAGACAAAAATTCTGAAAATTTCGGTCGTGAAAAAGTATGTGTATTTTAGAGTTTCGTATTTAGGCAGTACCATTAGCCAGACAAGTCTTAATATCCTAGCAATACTAAGCATAGAAAATGAATTTGTCCAAAAAATTAATTTTGATCAAATAATCCATCAATTTACGTCGATTCAAAACCGAAGAAAGACTCCAATGTTTAATTAATTAATTAATTGATTAAGGTTACAGCTTTTTCGTTTACGTTTATATTTAAATATGTATGTACCTGTTGGTTGGTTGCCGTTTATATATTTTATATTCATATTCCTGTAAATAAAAGAAAAGCGTGTGCACTATTGCGCATATCAGAAGTGAAACTTCTTAAACTTAAACGTCCTTGCCTCAAATTTGGTTAAAAAGTTGTTTTTTTTTTAATATATCACTCAATTAACAAAATGAGAATGCTTAAATGAAAAAAAGCTATTCTTCATAAAAGTTCCGCTTATGTCTTGACAAGGTAATAGAGCAAACTCTATATTTTTATCTTGTAAACTAACAAAGATATCACAATAACTATATGCCCTAGCATTATACATATCTTAACGGATTTGGTTAAAAAGTAGTTTTTTTAAATATATCACTCAATTAACAAAAAGGAAAGGCCTAAATGAAAAAAACTATTCTTCATAAAAGTTTCGCTTATATCTTGACAAGGTAATGGAGCAAACCCCATATATTTATCTTTTAAACTAACAAAGATATGACAATAATTAAACGCCCTAGCCTTATACATATCTTAACGGATTTGGTTAAAAAGTAGTTTTTTTAAATATAGGTATCACTCAATTAACAAAAAGGGAAGGCCTAAATGAAAAAAAAAACTATTCTTCATAAAAGTTTCGCTTATGTCTTGACAAGGTAATACAGCAAATCCCGTATTTTTATCTTGTAAACTAACAAAGATATCACAATAAACGTCCGTGACCGTTTTCCGTTCCCTGCCAGCTCGCCCGCCGGCGCCGTGTGTCGGGATCGCGACCTTCAAATTTTACTCCAGGCGCGCGTTAAGAAGTTTCACTTCAAAAATATACGTTTAATATTATGATGTATTGTTTTTGGAATAATTTGCGTATATACGCAAAATATAGGTTTGTTTTAGGCGCCAGCGGATAGGCTTGCCCCCCACCGCCTACATTTCTAGCTACGCCACTGCAGACAGTATGAAGTGTGTTACTTGTTATGGTATAATATTAAGCTACTTTAGTATAAGCCGAAGAGACGTTGTTGATATATATTACGAAAATTGCAAGATGTTAACTTTAGCAATAAAATTACAATTCATAATTAGGCTGGATTTAAACAATTAAATACATCAATTAATAATTTATTCAGTTACAATAAAGTGTTATAATTATTATTTAAATAACAAATTATCTTTACATTAATAAAACAAAATATAAAGTTACATAGCTCTATTTAAAGTTATTTATAGTTAATGGTTATATTTACCTACGTTGGGGTTTGGAACCTTCGGCAACATGCACTAAAACGGAGTTTTATCCACAATACCGAAACAGAATGATTGCACTCGACGCGCGTTTCGCTAAACTAGTTTTAATCATCTCCTGATGATGCTAACATGGTTAGCGAAACGCGCGTCGAGTGCAATCATTCTGTTTCGGTATTGTGGATAAAACTCCGTTTTAGAGAATGGTTATATTTGTCCAGTTTTGGAAACTGTGTGCTGGTATATTTTGTCTTTCAATCGAATTCGTGTATGTTATATTTTCGGTTATGTTGCGTGAACATGAAGGAACCGATGCCGGCGGGGAAGTTTCTGATTCTTGTATTTCATGTTGTGATAAGGACGTCGAAGTTTGGCTTACAGATTTCTCAATTTTGTTTGCAATTTTTAGTTTATTTGCAATTGAATCGTCTACGTATCCTTCTGCCACTCCACTAGAACGCGATCCCCCATGACGTTTAAGTGTAAGTAAATCCTCACCAGCATTAACAAGTATTGTTGCCGATGAGCGCCGAAAACAAATGGCCTGTATATTCGCTCGGATTAGGCAGTTTCAAAAAACTGGCTATTTCTGCAGCCATGCGACCAAACTTATTAATGCCTACAACTTGCCTAGTGCATTTTCCATTTTGATAATTTAAGAAAAATCTGTTTTCGGATATATTAGTGGGTCTGAGATTGGCATACCTTTTACATAGGTATTGTAGAAGTTTCCAGTTAGAGTAAATGATCGGGGCATATTATTTTTTGTACTTGTTAATTAAGATCAACATAGACGAATTTAAATCTTCCATGTTATTGACTGATAATTTATGTAATTCGTCACGTCTACAAGCTCCTGCCAGACCAATAGCAACTGCAGCCTAAAAAATTAAATGTGTTAATTAAAAACTTTTAGGAAGTTTACGGGTGAGAACATTTTTTGTACTGTAAAGTTTGCTTTCAGTACGTACTTTTATTAGCAGATATTGCTGATTCGGTGCTTAATTCAAAAATTGTGAAAAATCCTCCTCCGTTAGAATTTTGGACTTCTTTGGTGTATATTTTTCTGATTTTCGTTTTAGGAACGACTGTAGTTTCATATAATCGGTAATATTAATATTGTGTTTTATTTTTATGGTAGCTTTTAGCATGGATAATATCGACCACAACGTGGATGCTTTATATTTCCTCGATAGTTCTTCAAAATATACTAGCAGTGCATTTTCTGAAGAGGACTTAACATTGTTTCTTGCTTTCCACCCCTGAAATTTTTGGTATGTGGTCTCCTACCTGTATCTTGAAGTTTCCGGCAAAAGATTTAGCGAGACGCTTGTAGCTTTCTCTTTTATTTCTGGCATTCAAATTCACTATCACTCTCCATTTTTACACAGCAAAAGATAATTTTTTCTAACAATACTTTTGACAGGTTGAAATTAAAATAAGTGTAATCAGGCAACCGAAAATCACGACGTACTTGATTCAAATTTTTGTGACATTCGTGCTGTGTATCCGTCATTTTGGCCAAACCAGACCCAACCTATGTGCAAAAATTTCGCACAGTAGTATCATACATCATGTGAAATTAGTCATTTTCAGATCCTGTTTGACGTGCGTTTATAGACACTTTTCATAGCAGTCGTAGAAAAAAAATATTGCTATTCGGATAAATCAATTAATAACAATTAATATAAAATCATATTGTAATAAAAATTATTATATCAGACATCTGCGGTGTTGCACTTTTGTAATATGATAACCGGAAGTTGTATACACATGGGACCTTATACATTTATCGCTCTCCGATTGAAATATTTATTAACATATTTATCTAAGTGACTTTATTATGAAAATAATGTTTTCAGACATTTTCAAGGGTGCGAAAGCAAAAAAAAGTGTTTAGTAAAATTTTTGACGGTCCTGTCCTGTCTCACAGCCGGTGATGCTGGTAGGATTTATCGCTTGCGCGCAAACGCCAGTCAGTCAGTGAGATAACCTTGTGTTTTGACATTGTAATGTATAAACAATGCTTTTGGTTTTGGTGTCAAATATTAAAGTCATTATACATAATTTTCAATGTTTCCTACTCAATTATTATGGTCAACAAAATTTTGTCTGATTAGCAGGGTGCACAGATTAATGTGTCTGATTTAAGCATTTTTGTGAAGCAGAATCGTCTTTCTACCATATATACCTAATTTCAGACAAATAGTGATAAGTTGCCCCTTCCCCAAAATTTTTACATATTACGCAGTCTCATAAAATGAAACGCACCGTTTCATATTTCTGAAAATGGTTTTTCAAGTATCAACTCACCATAATTAATGAAAGGAAATAATTTTCAGAGAGATAGCAAAAAGTTTTTTTTTCGTTAGTCATTTTAATTCTTTTTTAATTCCCTTATGTACATGCACCACTATTTTTTTCTGATATCCAAAAAAACATATCATTTACAATATTATTTAACAGCAGATCGAAAAGCAGACAGTTTGCTATGAGTTTTTAGAGTCCGAATTGATAACAACTTTAAAAATTAATTAAGGGCATAAACACCATACAAAATGTCTGAAAATACGAGTTTTTGAATCAAAATACTAAAATTACCAAAGCCTCAAAGAAGTTTGCGGATAGCAATTGTCGAAAAATCTTGGTCGTGGCCTCCCGAACCATCATTCCATACGTAATCTTTATTTGAAAATAACAGGCAAGGCCAACAAAATAATTTTTCTACCACTAAAAAGCCACTTGTAATTTAAAAGCCAATCATGTTTAAAATTAACATTTCACGATCTGTGTGGTGTCTGAACTGTCTAGATTTTGCATAATAAAAATAATGTTTAGTTGGGCCGAATAAGAAACCGATGGTCGGCCGGGGCTGGCCTTGCCCAGTAATTGATAATTATGCTAATCGTCGAGAGAAATGAGATGCCTAGGTACCGTCACATAACTCTCGTGTTTTTTCGCGATCAATCGGTAGGTAGATCCTAGAGGTTAAAAAATCGCGAAGTCGGCCGAATCCCACCCTACCCGAGATACTCGGCAGACCAATTCCAAAATTTCATTTTTGATGGCTAGCCTACCTGACGGAACTGTCAAGTCGGCCTTTTTTTATTTTAAAGACAACAAAGTTTTGTTAAAGATTTTCCCGATCGGTCGAGAAAAAACGCGTCCCTTATAGGTGGCGTTAACGATAGAAAAAAACGCAGAAATTTCACCGAATTGGTCCCGAGCTTGGCCTTTTGCGCGGATCATTTTTGTTTTTACATCCGTCAAATAAGGAGGATTTCTGTCAAAGAAACGTCACTTAAGGAGTCCCTAATTTGTTGCGTTAGTCCTTGTGCGTGTGACTAATTGGTCAACTTCAAAGTTAATAATATTTAATGGTTTTTAAACTTGTTAAAGAAAGAATATATTCCTTGTATTTTACTTGAATTTGTTTTTTATTTTAAAAATAAACTTTGTGTTACAAAGCTTAAATTGTTTAATAGTTTTCCATAATATCACGTACTATATTATAATTCTTTTACATTTATGTCCGTGAAAGGAGTTCGTCCAAAATCGACTCTAGTGGTGTTGGTTCATCACTCAAAATCAAAGGCGGCGGCGGAACATGATAATTATGTTCAAGTGAGGAGTAACAGCCTAATGATAGAACATGTACCTATGTATTTATAGACATTGCTATAGAGTAAGTTCTTAGTTATTATTTTTTCTTCATTGCCATTGTCTTGTACTAAATGTGGATTTAAAAATATTGAAAGCCAACGAGATAATAACAGAAACTATACAGCAAGCTAAATTGGTGACTTTTTACATTTTTTTCATAAAGATCTTACCAGTTTTTTTACAGTTCTAAACATAACATCTTCTAGAAAGTCATTATTCCGCAGAAACTTTTCATATCTATATTTGAGCGACGAAATTGTTTATTACGACATATTTCAATAATTATGAATAATATTCACTGAATCATGCCAAGTAAATGTTGCAAATCAGACAATTATAAATGTATTTAATGAAATTCGTATGAAGTGACTTGAATTGCCGACAAACCATATTAACTATAAAGGAATGTGTTTTTTGTCGGCCGACCGGTAAAATCTTAAACAAAACATTGTCGCCTTTAAAATAAAAAAGGCCGACCTGACAGTTCCATCAGGGAGGCTAGCCATCAAAAATTGAATTTTGGAATTGGTCAGCCGAGTACCTTGGGCAGGGTGGAGTTCGGTCGACTTGGCGATTTTTCAACCGCTAGGGTCCATCTACCGATTGATCGCGAAAACAAAAACGACAGTTATGTGACAGTACCAAGGCATCTTATTTCTCTCGATAATTAGCATAATTATCAATTACTGGACAAGGCCAGCCTCGGCCGACCAACAGTTTCTTATTCGGCCCAACTAAACAATATTTTTTATCATGCAAAATCCAGACAGGTCAGACACCATACTATTATAACAGTCTCCTCTCCGACTACTGAATTTTGCATGATAAAAGTATTGTTTAGTTGGGCCAAATAAGAAACCGTTGGTCGGCCGAGGCTGGCCTTGTCCAGTAATTGATAATTATGCTAATTGTCGAGAGAAATGAGATGCCTCGGTACTGTCACATAACTGTCGTTTTTTTTTCGCGATCAATCGGTAGATAGACCCTAGCGGCACCGAACATTAACTATACGATAAGGATCACTCTCCGCGGCGGCACGTCAACGGTATGCCTCCTTCCCCGCGCGAAAACTACCAGGATACTGGCAGGCGACCTTTGGAC
This sequence comes from Pissodes strobi, assembly GCA_016904865.1. NCBI lineage: Eukaryota > Metazoa > Arthropoda > Insecta > Coleoptera > Curculionidae > Pissodes > Pissodes strobi. The sequence goes on along the minus strand of MU187357.1, from coordinate 55,517 downwards.
CCGGCGCACACTGGTCGAATTTCTAGGAAAGCTGGCCATAATAAGGTTTACCAGAAATAAGACATTTGGCTTATCATCTATATTTATACATAGGATGTATCAATTATCACTAACGATAAAAATCACGTATAAAAATCATTTGTATGTTCTTAAACCGTTTTAAAAAATGATTTTGAAAATTAAGGGCTCCTTCGTTGTAAAAAAAGGGTTTTAAATTTGATGATCCAAAATTTGTTTTTGCAACGGTTAATTCAGGAGTCTCTAGAGCCAAATGAATGTTAAGTGGACGACAAAAACGCGTTGATGAGGGCCTGCAATTTTGCCATACAAGTATTTCAGAGTTATCGCTATTTAAAAAAAATAATCTAATAGGGACCAAACTGGTAAAAAATACAGAAGCATCAGTGCAGCTGTTGTTCAAAAACACTTGCTTATATTCTGAATGTTCCAAGGTAATATCAAAATAATAAAATATTTACAAGTATTTATTACCTCTTTTTGTTAGAACACCAGTCTTGCACCAGTATGGTGCAATACTGATTCTACCGAAATTTCAGCTCCAGTTTCACTTACTACAATATTATGGGATTAGGGGTGGGCAACAATAATCGAGTATTCGACTAACTTTTAAGAAATTATCGATTAATCGACTAATATTTCAAGAAACATCGATTAATCGATTATTTTGATTAATCGATTATTTGGATCAATCGATGATAGCGATTATTTCGATTAATCGGTTATTTCGATTAATCGGTTATATCAATTTAGCGGTTAATCGCGCATAATTGATTATTAAAAATAATTGAACATCGATTATTACTTTTAATAATCGCCCAGCCCTGAGAACATTTTATTTGGTCTCCAAAACTTCGTCGTTCGAAGGATATAAGTTGCAATTTTTTTGTCCCGCTTGCGTTTTGATAATTTTATACTAATGCTTAGACAAATTATCTTCTACAATTATTAGAGCTAATACTTCGTCAGCAATTAACTATAAATGTAAATTATCTTGATTGTTTTTGTTTTCAAAAATTTTGGCTTGCTCGGGTTCGTTACTAATAGTTTTGAGAACTTTCGATGCGGATAAGTTACCACATGATCTGTAGCTCATTTGAGCGGCATAAGTTAACTCCTGTGGTGTTGAATTTTCTCGAAGTGGTTGTGTTTTCCGTCTTTTGGACCGCTCACTACACTCACTAAACGCTACTGTTTTGCGCCCTTTTCCAATATATTTTTTTTAATTTTACAACAGTTGTGAGCCAATTTTATTTTTTTTTTCTAAGTATCACTCTTTGATCCTACTTGATTGATTCAACTTGGAAATATATTTATAGTAAAAAATATTGCAAATCAACCTAAACTCATTGGGAAAGTTTTGATATCCAGACGCCACTAAAAATCACCGGATCGGGTGATGGGTCCGCCCATGCCACGTGTCTTCGCGATTCGCGCCATGTCTTCGCGATGCAATCAGTTTTCGCAAGAGCCCTCGTGGTTGAGGTGTCTAGATGATTGGGTCTCAATTCGGCGGCCCGAGTTCAAATCCCGTTGTTTTTTATTTTTGATGTGTAGACATCCTACGCGGCGGGTATGAGGGTAAATCTCGCAAATAGGACGGAAATGCGCATGCGGATGGGGACGGAAATGTGTAAACGGCTGTGACATCATAACCATGTGCAGTGATTTTACGAGCGCTGCTCAAATATTTGTGCATGTCGATATAGAATATGTTTACACATCAGTGTCTCGAGTACTAGCAGACTCGTTCATTTTGTTAAGGTTATGTTTCTGAACAGTTTTTTCTTGATTTTGGGTATGTCTTGGGTATGGCTTGGGTTAGCACTTGGTTAGTTTCCTTTTTTTGAGCCCCCGTAGCAAAGTTTATAGAATAAATATATTCTGTAGACTTTGCCCGTAGCGAGCGGAGGGCCATGCACAGCCATAATAATTACCCGGCGACCCGAGCGTCGACGGAAACAGCTGAGGATCCGGCGATTTTTAGTGGCGCCTTTGATATCCTGTTAATTCGGATAGTTTTAATTTAAATTTAAGAAACTTTGCATTACTACTTTGGTCGGGAAAGCTTTGAAATATTTCAAACAATTGCTTATACGGTATAGTTAAATAACTTCGATCTGAAGCAAAGAAATAAGAAATAATGAAAGCTTTATTCTTGTGAGAACAAGCAGTTTTCTTTATAAATAAAAGATACATTATTAATTTACTTTTCCTTAATTATTAAAAATCGCAGTCATCACAATCATTAAAATTAAAAATCACCGTAATCTCCTGGAATATCGTGTTAAGAAAAGAAACAATTAATTTTTAAGTAAATTAGGTAACTTTTCGGAAATTTTTACGAATTTATGCAGTTATAAAATAAGTATTTTAATATAAAATAAATATTTTAATAAATTTAAAATATTGTGCGAAACCTTTAACCAATTTTAAAATCACCCAAAACGCCAAAATTTAATTAAATATAAAAAGATGGGGCAAATTCGAGCAAGATTTTCTTCTTGATGTCTTTTGTCAGAATATTAAATTTGTAGTCGGAAATATGGTGAAATCATTAACACAAAATCAAAATCTTTTAAATATTAGTTCTTACACACCTTGAATATTGTTGTCAATTATAACTAATTAAAAACGTTAATAGATTTTTGAAACAGCCAGTTGAATACAAACTTTATCAAAATATGTATTTGGCGATAATAATAAAAAAACCATAACGTAAGTTTGACAGGGCTGCAAACAATTTAAAATATATCAATTGTGCTTTTCCAAAGCCAAGAGTACTAGAGTGCTATAAACAATTTCGTCATAAATTTGATTAAAAATACCGCAAACGAAAGTATCGTTTATGGCCAGCTTTTATTTAAATTCAACCTGTGTGCCGCGGAGTCCGCCGATCGTTACCAGGCAACGAAGAAAATAAACGACGATTCCTTTGTAGCGCTCGCTAAACACGCACATCAATATTGCCGCCGTTGAGTGGTCCTTCTTATCGTATAGTTAATGTTCGGTGCTAGCGGTTGAAAAATCGCCAAGTCGGCCGAACCCCACCTTGCCCGAGGTACTCGGATGACTAATTCCAAAATTCCATTTTTGATGGCTAGCCTCCCTCACGGAACTGTCAGGTCGGCCGTTTTTTTTAAAGAAAACAATGTTTTGTTTTAGTAATTTACGTTATAAGTCCGGTAGGTGACTTATTACAGTACGAGTTGTTTTACGGACGAGGCGACGCAGGAGACGAGTACGGAATGTGAACGAGTACTGTAATAAGACCTAACGGACGTGTATCGTATAATATTTTATTTCATACTGTCTTTATAATTATTTCTAAAATGAATAAAAAGTATTAAAATTTGTCAATCTAACAATCGCTCCAACTTAACAATGTTATAGCCATGGTTATTCATAGCGAATTATGATTTTCTTTTGCTTGTCACTGTCAAATAAATAAATTACGGTTCAGATACTGTAATGTTCGATTTACAGGCCTCAAATGAGTCCGGGAAATTGTCATTTAGCGGACAGTGTGAAACAAAAGATTTTACCGGTCTGCCGACAAAAAACGGGTCCTTTATAGTAAATATGGTTTGTCGGAAATTCAAGTCAGTTCATACGAATTTCATTAAATACATTTATAATTGTCTGATTTGAAACATTTACTTGGCATGATTCAGTGAATATTATTCATAAATATTCAAATATGTCGTAATAAACAATTTCGTCGCTCAAATATAGGTACGAACAGTTTCTGCGGAATAATGAGTTTCTAGAAGATTTTATGTGTAGAAGTGTAAAAACTAGTAAGATGCTTATGAAAAAATTGTAAAAAGTCACCAATTTAGCTTGCTGTATAGTTTCTTTTATTATCTCGTTGGCTTTCAATATTTTTAAATACACATTTAGTACAAGACAATGGCCTTTGATTTTGAGTGATGAACCTACACCTCTAGCGTCGGTTTTGGATGAACTCCTTATTTCACGGACATAAATGTCAAAAATTATAAACAGACAGGGCGTGGTCATATTATGAAAAACTATTAAACAATTTAAGGTTTGTAACACAAATTTTATTTTTAAAATAAAACACAAATACAAATAAAATACAAGGAATATATTCTTTTTTTAACAAGTTTCAAAACCATTTATATATTATTTTAAAATTTGAAGTTGACCAATTAGTCACACGCACACGGACTAATGCAACAAATTAGGGACTCCTTAAGTGACCTTTCTTTGACATAAATTTGTCGCATGTAAAAACAAAAATGATCCGCGCAATTCGGGGCCAATTCGGTGAAATTTCTGCGTTTTTTCTATCAGTAGCGCCACCTATAAGGGACGCGCTTTTTGTCGGCCAACCGGGAAAATCTTTAACAAAACATTGTTGTCTTTAAAATAAAAAAAGGCCGACCTGACAGTTCCATCAGGGAGGCTAGCCATCAAATATGGAATTTTGGAATTGGTCGGCCGAGTACCTCGGGCACGGTGGGATTCGGCCGACTTGGCGATTTTTCAACCTCTAGGGTCTATCTACCCATTGTTAGCGAAAAAACACGACAGTTATGTGACGGTACCTAGGCATCTCATTTCTCTCGACGATTAGCATGATTATCAATTACTGGACAAGGCCAGCCTCGGCCGACCAACGGTTTCTTATTCGGCCCAACTAAACAATATTTTTTTTATGCAAAATCTAGACAGTTCAGACACCACACTATTATGACAGTCGCCTCTCGGACTACAAGGTTAGGTTGTATATATAAAAAAACAGCAACGGACCCCGCACACGCCCCTGCGGAATTCCCATTCGAAGATTCTCCTACCCGGAACAGTGCCTGACTCCATCCCTTTCAATCACAACTTTCCGAGTACGACCAACCAGATAAGAGCTGATCCAGTCCAAGAATATACCCATCACAGTCCTTGTTTTCCCATACCCGCACAATCCTACCAATAAAACCATAAATCACTGTGTTTACCGATCTGCCCTTGAGATAACCATGTTGAGAGGGGCTTCAAAGTTTTTCAGCGTAAAAGAAGTTTAAGAGGCGAGGTGCTTAACGCCATTTCAAAGATTTTGAAAAACGTCGATATTAAGCTTGTTGATTGGTCTTTATATAGCGTATCCTGGCCTATCTGATCATGAGGCTGTATTGTGCAGATTTGGTTTGGAAAATCTTAGGGCCTCTCCAGGAAGAATTAGATGTAGAATTTATAATAGTGATGGTTATGATGGTTGTGGTGATGCGATCTGGAATGATGTTTACTATGATGATCCACTCGAAAAGTTGCACAGTACACTTTTTTAGATTTTTGATAAGGCATTTCCACTGATATTCCGCAAACGTAAAAATTAAAAAAATGTTTACAAGGGCATTGACGGTATCAGCCAGAAACATGCGTGCTTTGCACATTATTCGTAAATATGCTATTAATAATGTTGTGTTAGGTGAAATACTACAATAATTATCGTAGGGTATATAGAAGGACTGCTGCTGAGGATTTGTACTATGGTGAGAGACTTGATAATGCAAATAACATGCAAAAGGAAGCATGAGGATGGTAATTAACCTGTGTGTTAAAGCAGACCTTCACGGGTCTACAATGTCATCTCAGTGAAGCTATTGAATTCGTTCTACTGCTCAATTGCTTCTTCCCACTCAAAAAATATACATAATCCAGGGAATCAACTGGATTATCTGGGAGAAGTTTCGCTCTGTGATTCATTTAATTTGTCTCCGACTGATATTTTTGAACTAAAGGAGATATTTAGGGAAATGAAAAATAAAAATGCATCAGGTTGGGGCAAGATTTCGCTGAGAATTTTCCTTGCTCTTCTGGATGATGCTATTGCGGCAAAATAGAGATAGACAGACCTGTAATTTGATAAGTCATCTCTATCTACCTTCTTAAAAACAGATGTAACCGAGGCCACTTGCAGCACGTCAGGAAATACCCGTTCTCCATGACACTGATTTAGAATCTTAATCAGAGGAATGATAATGTATTCCTTTATCATTCTCAGCAATGGTATGCTTAGCCCATATACATCCCTGGCACTGGTGTTCCTCAAAGTGTGAACAGTATCAGGCACCTCGTTAAATGTTAGCTGCTGAAGTGGTAGACTGCCCCGATCCTGAGCACGAACAAAACTCAGTGGGTCGACATGAGTCATCGAGAGCTCGCCTCCCACAATGCCAGGAACACTAACAAAAAAGTTATTAAATGCATCAGGAGTGACATTTGGGCATTCTTAACTCCGGTTTTTTTTTGCTTTATGAGGGCCCACATGGTTTTTGTGGAACTCTTCGCATTTATATAAATTTGTCGAACAATGTAGGTTTAGCGCACGTCCAACAAGGTAAAGATCGAAAGCAACCAAAGCCCAATCAGGCCAAACACTGAACCTTTGCATATAAACTTTGTGCTTTGCTGATAAGCCTTAACAGTTGTATATATATATATATATATATATGAGCAATTCATGCGCTGCGTTGCCGATATTTCGCAATACGCGAATACATCAGGTGTCGGTCGGCGCGCCGCCAGACCTGCCGCGTTAAGTTTTGTTTTTCGCCCAGACGATCTTACAGCGCGAATTAGCAACAGCGAGTTCGCCGCAGCCGCATTTGAAGCGACCTTGTGTCGATGGGGCCCAGGCTTTTCTATCTGGCCCCATTTCGGGAATCAAATATTTAACGTGTGGTGGGTTTTCTTATCGTAGTAGAATTTCCTTTGCTACAATTTATAATTTTCGCGTAAAACTTTTTTGTACCCTCAAAAATAAAGGCTCCAGGAGCCACGTAAATATAATCAAAGACCATGTACATATACCTTTATTAAATCAAACTTAAGATTATCATTTTTTTTTATTAGTCACTTAAACAATGTAGGATTTGCTTGTATAATCCAATTTTCCCTTTATTTATTCCTACAGATTTCTTTTTGTAAAGAATATTACTTTTTGATCACAATCGTCGCCTAATGTCTGTTTTATTTCAGAATTTTCCTCAATTAAAGTTGTAATAAATTTTTCTGGTGTACCTACATATATCCTTTTTCAATGCCAGTAAATATTATCACTGGGATAGTGTTTGAAAGTTCTTTGATTTCAAAATTTCTATTTGCTTTCAGGGCTTTCTTCAACTTAGCTTGTTGAACTGAGTTCTAACATTCTACAAGGACCCCACCTCCATACCATCGAGTGGCAATGCGTTAACAAAAAATAAAATGATCCCAAATAATATCAAAACAGCTGAATTTTGTGGGCAGTAGGAAAAGCATTTCCGATAAATGCAACGAGTTCGTTGTGTTTTGTTTTCGTAATTGTTAAATGTTAATCAGTTTTATTTTGTGACATGTGTATGCTGTTTTTTATAGATTTCAATGTGGAATGTTTTACGTTTTATGGTAGGTCAAGGAAAAATCTATTAGTCTATGTTAGTAGATTTATTTTGTTTTTTTTTTGTTTTGCTTTTTAGTATAATTTTGAAAAAGGCATGGGGTAGCCTGCCGAAACATTAATGTTTGATGTCAATAGTGATGCCCTAGAAATAAATGACTTTTTAATGTAAGTCATGTTTTTCCTTAACGAACCGCTGAATTTGAGTATATAATAAACCCCAAGCCTAGCTTTAAAAAAAGTAAATATTGATTTATTGATTTCTGTAACTTGGTAGATTTCATAAACTGGGACTTTGTCCCAGTTTATGATTCTATAACAACGGAAGATAAATTTAATATGTTTGTATCATTTTTGCACAGCAATTTAGAGCTTGCTTTTCAAACACAAATATTTTATTGATGTCAATTACAAAAAAGTATCACACAAGTCAATAGGTATATAAGAATGAAATAAAGGCTAAAAAAGGTATTAATGGGAATGATCTGAATATTAAGTAGTTTAGCAATGAGTTGAAAGAGAAAAGGGAGCAAGTCAATTTCGTTGTTGACCTAGCCGAACAAAAAAAAACTGTCCTAATCTATTAAATCTAAGTCAAAAAAAGTCAAAAATCTCTTTATTTTAGAAAATACAACTTGCATGATGTATTAACAAAATGGCGTCAAAATAGTAATCTTAAAATCTTAAACTTAAACATAAACTTAAAACAAAAACTACAAACTCAAATAACACTAGTGACAAAGCAGACGCACAATTAAAATGAAGAGTGAGATTATAAATTAAAATAATCAGAAGATAAAGTTAAGAAAATTGACACAGACATTAAAATTATTAATTAATCTAAACTAAACTGAAACGACAATGTCGAGAAGATTTATTTTAAAGAACGCAAAATGAGAGGCACATAATACTGATCTTAAAAATCAAAACTTTATCCCCAAAGCCATTTGGAATGTTGTTAAATCAAATAGTAACATCTTAAGAAAAAATTTGCCTAATCAGGGTTTTGTGTTTTCAGCGGTTACAATAATTGAAGTGTGTGATATTACTAAATCTTTAAAAAATAAAGTGTCGCGATTTCTATCCATTACCAACATTATAATTTGCCCATTGGTAAAACTGTTAAATTTATGTATAAAAGAATCTGTTTTTCCTTGTGTTTTGAAAGTATCTAAAGTTATACCTTTCTTTAAAAAATGTTCTAAAAATTATATTTCAAATTACCGGCCAATATCTTGTACCAATCCTATCAAGATTTTTGAAAAAGCTCTAAAGAGTCGAATCACCTTATTTTTGAAACTAATAATCTTTTTAACACGAGGCAATTTGGTTTTAGAAGTGCAAAATCCACTACCATGGCTGTTAATGAGATTATTGATTTAGTAATATTATAACCAAGTTCAAAGCAGTGGCGGCTATTCAGCGGAAGTAGGGGAAGTGCCACTTCCTCAAGAAAATGTAATTTAAAGAAATACAATTAATTCATTCATCAGTAAAATACTATATTTTAAGATTCAATGATAAAATGTTCTTAGTTTAGGAATAATCTATTTCCCGTTACCCCTCTAATAACTAATAATTCAATTATTTTCAAATATTAAAATCAAAGCATCATAAGAATCTCGCCACCTGCACATTGCCCGTTAAGTCCACTATGGAATAGAACAGAGGTGAATCCACATGAAAATTTTTATTTCTTTTCACGTACGCGCCGACAGCAGTGACAATTTCATTATCATTTATGTAGACCTTTATGGAAGAGGTATTGCTCGAGAGCCGTCGAGTCATCAAAAGTATAAGCGCAACTAGTTGGTTGCTACGACAACGATGACGTCGTAATGGTCGTACATTTGTTTGGTTTGTAATGATTGGAAGAGCTGGCGTGTAGCACTTCCATTCTCAGATCAACGCGAAAGCAGGTTGTTTCGTTTATTGCGAGTTTATTAGAGGACATTCCGCCGTGAATTCTTGGAATTATTTTTTATTTACATTCAACGGTTAATCCATTATAGTATTATACAAGAGATATTTTCTATATATTCTAGTTTTAGTGTGTTATTCGTAGACATTTGTATTAGCAACAAAATGATTTGTTGCTAATACATTATGAATATATTTTATTTTTTGATGATTTACCTAAAACACCGGTAATAATTATTAACAAATTTTGGCACTGCGTGAACCCCAAAAATGTTTCGCCTGCGGCGCTGTTCCCGCTATCGATGTCGGCAACTCTTCCCCACTTTTCAAAGCCGCGAGCCGCCACTGGTTCAAAGAATTAAAAAATAAAATTAACAATAAGATTCGAACAGTAAAAAATCAATATTTTCGACAGAAATGGAACACAGCAGGGAGCGATGTAAAAAAACAATGGAGGTTCGTAAAAAGTATGCTTAAAACACTACCACTGACAACAACATAGACACTCTTACTGTGAATAATATTGAAATAAAAAATCCAAATATCATAGTAAATGAATTAAATACATATTTTGCAAGGGTGGGCAAAAATATTATGGAGAATATAAACCTTGAAATAGAGACCGCTGGGCCAAACCGTCACTTTAATTAACTATACTGTAATAAAAGCTGTTTCATAGAAGAAACTAATGAAAGTGAGATCCTTGACATAATTTTGAATCTTAAAAAGACTGCTGCTACAGGGCATGATAACATCACCGTTCAGGATCTGCTTAATTTAAAAGAAGACCTTCTAACAATATTAGTCAAATTAATAAACAATGTGCTTCTGTAGGGCGAATTTCCAGAAGAACTCAAAGTAAGCAGAATTACTCCAATTTTTAAAACCGGTACTAAAGACTCAATGAACAATTATTATAGACCTATTTCTATTATTAGCATATTCTCAGAACTCATTGAAACTGTAATAAAAAAAAGAATGTTGTCATTCATAGATAAATATGTGGGAAAGGATGTGTACCAGCAGTGGCGTGCACACAATGAAAGCACAAATGCATTGCCTACCCTGATGTTTTGATATTTTTTATATTTTCCCATTTAATTTTATTCCCGATAATATAAATTATAATTTTACTAATAAGTATAATCCAAATTTAAAAAGCTTATCTTAAGCGCCAATTAAAATATTAATTATATTATAGAAAAACATCAGTCTACCACTCATATTACGCTACCTATATTAAACGGAATAATATTCTCCGACGGCAATCCGCTAAAAAGCATTCAATAACAAACCGAAGGCATGCATTTATACCGTCAATACTGGATTTACTATGGAAGCGAAAAGCAGTGCTTGAAAAAAGACAGCGAAATGAAACGTTACATAAAAAGAAAAGAGACAAAGCGTGCGAAGATGGTCCGGGCCGACGGGACGCAACGGCAACGATAAGTGCTGTTGCCAAAATGTGCTCTCTTTAATTAATATTTTGATAGACATTCTTTTTTACCAAGGATCATATTGTTATTGGTTTTTTGCGCTTTAGTAATTGGTTTGAAAGCGATTACCAGTTACATCATTACAGGGCTGGTTAAGAAAGCTTTATTATTTAATAATGTTTAAAATTACAGTACATGGGGCATCCCTAAATTTATTAATATTTCGATATCTGGGTATTAATAACGCCATCCATTTTTTTTTGCAAGAAACTGAAACCCGATAATACAACACCGGCATTGGCCAGCCATAAATAAGAATAATCTCAGGTTCCCTTTTCCATGTGCTCTATTCTTGTGTGAGATTGGTATTTGACGCCCTGCGCTTTTAGCTATAGTTTGGAAAGTTTAGTACCTATACAAGGGGTTGTTGTTTTCCTTGTGGGTTAGTTTTGTTGGTTAGAAAGAAAACCTCGATATTTTAATAAAAAAATCCATGACAATTATTAGTGGCTCTGCAGGTGTCGTCATAAAATTAAAATGTATTGTTGGCTATGCTTACTCTTTGGTGAAGAGGGAAATGTGTAGAGTAAACGTGGGTATATTGATTTAAATAATGTGTCAAATGCCTCAGAAAAACAAGGCCAGTCCACTAACTATTTACAGCACGTTTTCTTTGCATAGTTTTGGCGAAACTCGAATTGAAAAGGCTTTCTGCCTACATTTTTTGGAGCCTCAAAATGGACGTTTTTGGGCGTGGCATCCGAAAAAAAATTCTACCTACGGCGGCGCCTGCAGCGGGTTTACTCCTTCTGTATCTTTTTCTATTATGTTGCCTACCCTCTCCTAAATGGCACTGCACGCCACTGTGTACCAGTATGGTTTTATAAAAAGCAGTAATACGTTGAGAGCTACAATGGACCTTATAGATAAAATAGCAACATTTTTGAATAATGGAAAAATTGTTGTTGCTGTTTGAAGACCTTAGTAAGGCTTTTGATGTTGTTAGTTCTGACATTTTATTGGACAAGCTTAATAATATGGGATTTAGGGGTAAATTACATAGTTTAATAAAATCATATTTGATAGGTAGGCAGCATATGTTAGAAGTGGTAATACCGAGAGCTCATTCACATCAAATTTCAGCGTAGTACCCCAAGGGTCAGTCCTGGGGCCACTTTTATACTCTTTATATCTGTTAAGCTTAAGATGTGCTGGATTCGATGGTAGATATTTTACTTTTGCTGATGACACACTGATATTGTATTCGGGTGATAATGAGGAAAACTTTGAAGCTGTAATAAACAATGACTTGATGTTGTATTCTAATTGGCTGTTACATAATAAACTTAAAATTAATGTGAAAAAAACCAAGATAATGCTTTTTAAACAAAAAAATAAGACCATTATTATACCAAAGATTAAAATAAAAAATAGAGAGTTGGAAAGAGTGAACAGTACTAAACACCTCAGATTGATTCTAGATCAAAATTTGAGCTGGTTTGAACACATCAAACAGGTAACACAAGAAACAACCTCGATGATTGGTGCACTTTATAAGTGCTGAATTTCTTTAACTCACAAGGTCAAGATTAATATATACAATGCTTATTGTGCATCACACTTGAGATATCTTATACCGGTGTGGGGTGTGTGTGGCAACATCAATTTAAGAAGCATGCAAATAATACAAAATAAAAAAACAAAAATTCTTTTTGGAGTTGACTGGCTTGTGCGCACACAGGACCTATACAGGGATCTGGGTGTGTACCACCTAGCTCAACTTTTGAAGCTGGAGCAGTGTAAATATATTTATAAGATACTGAATAAATCACCAAAATGTAATACACAAATTATATTTACAAATAACATACACAGCTACAATACTAGATCTTGTATTAATATTTATCAGTGCAGTGTAAATACTAACAAAGGTTCAAATAATCCCATCTCACAAGCTTCCAGTACTTTTAACAATTTACCAAATGCAATAAAAGATCATGGCTTTAAAAGATTTGTGAATGCGTTAAAAATTCACCTAGAAAATAATACTGATGTTTAGATTAAAGATATTTGCTTAGCATTGTAAGGTCAACTAGCCTCAATACCAGTGCTTTAAGCATTGCTTAGAGACTTCACATAAGAATTGTCTTTGTAAACATTTTGCTGAAATATATCGTATTGTTTTAAAAAATGATGGCTTCAAAAATGGTTGAATAACTGGGGCTGCCTTTTGCGACCTATGCAAAGCTTTTGACTGTGTCTCATTTGATCTTCTTGCAGTGAAACTGGAATACTACAACTTCTCTCCTTCTAGTATTAAATTGTTGAAGTCTTACTGAAAGATCACAAATAGTTGAGAGTAATGGTGTTTCTGAGTTTCGTAAAGTTGAATATGTTGTTTTGCAGGGATTGGTCCTGGGGCCATTGCTGTTTTTGGTATATATAAATGACCTGGTGGTTAGTGACCTCAGTGCTGATTTCATTCTTTTTGTGGATGACACGACCATTATTAAAATAGCAAAGGAAATTATTAAATTACAGTAGTATTTTTGGTGGGTTGCAGTCAAGGGAAGGGTTGCAGACTGGTTTACTGCTAATCAACTTTATTTGAATGAATCTAAGAATCAACAATTATTTATTTCAATTTGGTGAACATCTCTAATGATTCAGTAATGAAAATAGGCTCTAAACATACATATAACAATAAGTAATGTTAATTATGTATATTTTTCAAAGAATAATTAAATAAACAACTAATTTTTTAGATCTCAAACAATCATTGGTTGGAGTGAATAAGTAAAATAAAAAACTTAGAAAACAATTCGAAGTAGGTAAGTCACATAGGTACTAATACTTAATGTTTCCTCTCTTTGTATCTTCATATCTCTGTGTAATGTATTGTGTATTGCTTGCTTATTATGATTTTGTCATTTAATTATTGTATATTTTATTGCATAATGCATAGGAAATCCTATCTGAATAGTTATATTATTTTATTAAATACTTACGGGATTTACTATAGGTTCCGCCATGGCAAAATCACCTAAACTACAATATTCAAGGCACTAAATGATGTTTCGAAAATTATGAAAGGCCAATATTATAGGATATACCTTTAAAAAAAAACAAATATTTTACTACAATGCACACTATCATAGACAAATATTATAGAACCGAGGGAAAGTGAGGATAAAATTAGGTAAACTGATTTGAAATGATGTAATCTCTATTTATATGAGGGATTATTAATGGCTTAACAATTAACAAATAATAATAATAATAATACAATACAAGCAAGGTCTACTGTCATTCCTCATTCACAAATCACAAAAATCAAAATACCCCGGACGCCCTATTTTGTGCTGTCATTCTACTGTCTAGGACCTGAGTTGCTTTCCAGCTGAC
>MU187357.1:0-21336 GCA_016904865.1 Pissodes strobi | reverse complement strand
ATAGTTTGCAGAGCGAGCGAAGCAAGCAGAAGGCCGTGCGTACAACATTTTTTTTACCATTTATTTTTTACCATTGTGCAACCACCAACGTAAAAGATTTAGGTTAGGATTTGACATTTGCGCTTCATTTAGCCGCTCCTCGAAAATGTCAATTTAAGTATTTCAAGTGTGCGAGAGTATTTGCTTTTCTCCATAAAGCATGCCTCTGAAACAGTTTAGAAATAACTCGTTTGACATTAAAGATTCCTCAACATCAACCAATTTGGCAATTAGTATCGGAATCGGAAAAGTAATTTGGAAATCGACTTTGTCGCAAGCAGTTCCAATTGGGCGCCCAATCTGGGAATGCTGGTCTAGAATGTCTAGGGATACACGATATTTTCCGATACATCGAAAATATCGATATATCTACGCTTAAATATCGATGGATTTTAAGTCAATATTATCGTACATCGATATATGTGATAACTATATATCTATGGATACAGCACAGCGCAATGGTTACGCGCAACGGCGCAATTATTCAGTTTGCGTTTCTTCTTTTTCCCGTGCATCAATATGACGTCACGTTCACACACACAGACGATAGATCGAAAACTTTGTGCTCTCGTCAATTCTCAAGAATACAGTGACTTTATACAAGACAGTGGCGACAAAAGAGCTTAAGCCCCGCCCATCCGCCATTAACCATCAAAACTTAAATGACAAAATGACAGAATAGGGATTTTATATGGACACCGCTATTTAACTTTATTTTACGGTTGTAAATCAGTTACAAAATGTAATTTTAATGCATAATATGACATACCTAACTATTAATTGAACTATCAAAAAATAATTTTCTATGGTAATTCAAATGACACATTTTTAAATTATTTCCAAATTGAGGCTGTGTTGCTTTGTTATAGACGATTTCAATACAAATTAAGGCTGTGTTGCTTTGTTATAGATGATTTCAATACATTTAAAAGACATCCAAATGACTTGACCTCATCATAAAAATAGTTATGACAAAGCAAATTATTTGATTTATAAAAAAATCATTTTAATATTCATTAAATACTTACCTAATTGAAATTTTTAATTTTTTTTAATTATATAAAATATGATGTTTGTTATTGGTTGGGTTTTGACCTAAAACTCTACTATTACATATTTTTTATTACTGGGAAGGAAGGGAGGGATAAAATAATAAGCAACACAAGATTAAGCATAAATATACATAATTTATTAATAACTTCTAAAGCGGGCTCATTTCTTCGACACTCTCCGTTTTCGCCACCACGGGAGTCAAGGGGATTGAGAAGGGGATTAGAAAAAGTGACACATTGTTCTAGCCCCTTTTCAACCCCCGCTTGGTGGCGAAACGCCCAAAAACTGTAAGTAGGTATGTAATTTATTAATGTCTAAACTATAAAGCATACACACCAATGGGGCAATATTAGATATTGAAATGCAAAAGAAATGTTAAAAATAAGTATGGCAATAGCATTTTATTTACTACTTTAAATTATCTTTATTAAAAACAAATGGTAATAGGTAATCCTGATATACAAACATAAGAGGACACGTAAAATAACAATTAGATATACATTTAAGGTTTCTTAGCATGAGCATACTGCATGAGGGTCCCAATACAATCGAGTACTACAACTAAAAAGTTTATTGAGGCTTCATTAATGAGATATTGTCTTTACGAGTCGAACAAATAAAAGTTTTTTGCTTTGTCATAATTTGGATAATTAGTAACTTACCTAAAAACTACCTTAAAGAATTACTGTCTCGATAAGAATATACTTAATAAAAAAAATTAATTCTTAATTACTAGTTATTTAAATTTATAGTTCCGATGCTTATTTCTCTTTTCTTTTTCCGAAGTAATCGAATATATAAATATTAAGTTATTACATTGTTTCTTTTGGTTTTTTGATTTTATTGAACCTGGCCTGGTACAAATTTATACAACTAAACAATTAGAAAAAAAAACTGAAATACACACAATCAGCCTTCGTTCCACTGAATAAGTGAAACTACTTGCAAGTAATACTCGCCCTTTTCTGTGTACATAACAGCACTAAATTATCTATTGCAAAGAACGGACTATATCAGCCGTATTTTACGTATAAAATTATATTAGTGGTCGTATTACTAGCTCGAATTTGCTTTCCATTTGTCGTTTTGATCGATTTATTAATTAGCTAATAATTATCTCATTATTTTTCAATTTTTTCATTGTATGTCCTCGCAGATTTATAGATTATTAAGTTACGTTATTTGTGATGTTAAAATTTAATCTGCGAATCTAGATAGTACCCATTTTTCACTGCACTTTAGCGATCACTTATTTTAATGTGGTTAAAATTCAATGAGTTCGCGACTTTATTTAACATGATTTCGCTTATTTAGTAAGAATTACACTACTGCCTTTGTGGCATTATCCATTCCGATATGGTACTGTATCGCGGTACGGTTACTTGCTTGCGTGTTTATGGAAATCTACCCTCAGGTAGTCCGCCCTCAGCTGCGCGACTATGTAAGTTTCTCATTTATTATTTGGTATTCGTTATTCATAAATATCTACTATTTAATTTGTATTTCTTCATTTTCCGAGTAATTTTCTATCTAAGATATATATTCAGTTAATTGGATGTAATGTTTACCATATTAGAATATACAATTGATATTTAAAGATAAATTTACAATTTCACAAGTAGTGTTTGAGTATTGAGGAATCAAATTTAATCAAAGGATCTCGAATATCATCTCGTTTTACTTTATTGCGTTTAATTTCATCATAATAATAACTAACAGGCATGCCCGAATAAGATATACCGCTATTTGTTTGAATTTTGTTTGTCCCATTGTAAAATTGATGAAATTGATCATGATAAACTGACTAAGATCATTTCAAAAGAGCGTCAGCGAACTTAACTCAACTTAAATATTTCTTATTATAAATTTATTTTTTACTCAAAGAGCATCCCAATGGGTTTGAGTGAACCAGTTATTTTGTACGTAAATCGCTATCTAAACGAATCCCATAAGAGAATAAATATCCAAATTGAATCATAAAAGTTTTATCGTATCAGCTTCAAACAACTGTCAAAATAAAGAAATGAGTTTCTGGACGTTAATGAATGACTGACTTCGTTATTTTAATGATACTCTTTTTAATATTTTAAAAATTATGAGATACCTTTGACCTCTTACTACTGAAAAAAAGAAAATTTCTTATTTTATTTTATTATTATTTATTTGAATGCGTATGTGATTAAGTTAATAATCAATTATTGGTAGGTCTTTTCAAAAATTTTGCGTTTAACAATTCGCCACTGATGTTGAAATTAGCATTATTTCTTGCCATATCTGTATACCCTTTTTCACATTAACCCTACATTGTTATAAGCTACGGCTTATTTCACCTATAAAATATGTCTTAGTAATAAGCAATTTCCATGTAATAACTGCGTACAGATATATAACGTGTACGGCGAAATTTAATGCAATAAATTACATTATTTAAACCATATTGCGTAAATTACAACCATTTCTTTCAAATTCAAAATCTTTAACTAATCTTAAATAATATTTATATATTATAATGATGTGATAAAGCATAGCAGTTATTTTATTCATATTGAAAATAATTATATTCCATCTTAATCGATAATTAAATATATAATATGCAGCTAGCATTTAATTCACTCGATTCCGATTTCAGGAGTTTTGCTATTTGCTACGCGCCGCGTCATTATTAACATTATTTATTATTTTTATGTATATGCTGGCATATACGAAATTTGCAATTTTGTAATTTTGCGATATTAATAACTACGAGTTGATGACCTATGTTCATAGAATAATTGCGAAATTCCGATTACTTCAATACTATATGAATACTCGTTATTTAAGAGAATTTATCTACGTTTTATTTTATTATTTACTTTACAACTTATGATAATTTATATGCTGCGATGTGTAAAATATTCTACATCAATATGATTTGAAAATGTACAAAATTGTGAGATTTATCATACTTAAATAATTTTTGCTACTGTTTAGTTGTTGAAATACCTTGTATATTTTAGTATACTTCTCAATTACGTATAGCTTGTTTTATTGGCACTTATTTATACTTCCCATGACGGAAAGCTAATCGAAAAAAAAAATATTTTGCGATTAACTACTTATATATATTTGATTTTTAACCGACACAATGCAGTTTTGCGCTTTTTAGACTTTTAATTAAACTATAATTTGTGCATGTTTGTGCATCTACTTAAATACGATTGGTCTACTGATTTCCAGAAATTTTTGATCTTTTCAGAATTAATCGGCTAGGCACTGTCCCAGCGATTCGATTTGATAAATCAATACTTTTACTGCAAATATTTGACTGAGTATTAAGTCTGAATAAATTAAATGGTTATATATTATATATTTCAAATAGAACGATGGTACCTATACGTATGCATTAAATATGATAATGAAAATATAATACTTAAAAAGTTACCCTAATATATCCATATATACAGGAAAATATATAACTAACTTAGCACCTTTTAACATTAAATTTTATAGCCTATAAGTACCTGTGCACATTTCTACTTCACTTATGTTTTTTTTTCCGCATTCACATTATTGTTTTCCAATGTTCAATTGTCCATGCATAACCTCCATTTTTATTTTCACATCTTGTATTCACCAAAAACCTAAAAGAGAATTGTCTTCTTTTTTTCTTCTTCTCTTAGCCATCTTGCTAATTCATAAGGCCTCTGTGGATTATTTGCCTACCAGGCATACTTTATTTTGACCACGTATGAGGGAGTGGCAGGGTCGCCATGTAAAGACTCAATCTGGGGGTGCCATATCGTGTTCACTTAAGTTTATAGTTTGAGTTAGGTTCTTTCATCCGAGGCCTCAATAATAGTCTGAGCTTACTTAACTCTATGTGTATTGATTGTATAATGGTTGATATTACAATAATGGTATCAATGATCTTAATTAAACCCAGTCGCTAATCAGGTCAGCGTGTTTTGCTATCCGTGCAACAGTGTGCAGTTTATAAAATGTATTATGATAATATTTAATAATGACAATATTCTGTAGATATACAGGGTATATACTTATACCATTACAGTGGGTTAAAATACTCTTTCTCTCACTTGCTATTTTTAATATAAATACTACATGAGTAATTACTTTATTTCTTATAGTATGACAGTCTGAGATGGTACTATCAATGAGTCTGATGTTTCCAGTATTTTTTTTAAGTCGATACTTTGTCAGAACACAATTTCATAATGTTGTGTAAAGACACTTTGCATTTCAAGAAGAGAATAAAATACAGGTTCACTATAAAAAACACAGTATTAATAATTCTGTGTGATTTCAAAATGAGTAAATTTAGTAAATTGTACAGTGTCGGTACTTCCCAAGAACGTTAGATAGATTAGGATAGTTACTTCCCGTCCCGTAAGCGCTGCCTTCGCCAATTCTCTTTCCTCACCACGGCCGCGGTTCGCGTGGGTGACGTAGTCTGGCCCACAATTTACCACTCATTCCCTAGTTTTATTATTATTAGTCTCTCATTTTAGTTGCCGTTGCTTTTGTAAAATTAAGTAGTCGTTTTTGAGCAGTTCCGCCATTTTTTAAGGGATTTTTATTGTCAAGTGAAACAAAAATATTGTTTGGTGTTTGCATATAGAGAGACATAAGAACTAGCTAGCCAACCAACAGTGCAACAGTTAATAATTATTCTTTCATTGGTACATTATTTGCTTTGGTTAGTTTGGGTTAGTTTCGTCTCGTGTAAGCCACTACGCACTTCGCGCAAGCCTTTCTTCACGCAACCTTATGCGAAACAATTTCGGTTAGCTTGGGTTAGCTTTGGTTAGTTTGGGTTAGCTTTGGTTAGTTTGAGTTAGTTTCGTCTCGTTTAAGCCACTACGCGGTCTTTCTTTAAATAACGTTTTAAAGGTAGGTCCAACCATCCAATATGAACTTTTTCTATGGTTTGTAGATTTCGTTGTCATAATTACGTCTTTGTTGCCGATGTAGAAAAGGTGTATAGGATGGTACAAGTTGAAGACGCAGACCGCGATTACAACGAATTTTTTGGCGTTTCGCCCATACCAGGGAAATTCAAGAATATAGGTTGAATACCGTTACGTATGGCACGGCGCCGGCTTCATTTTTAGCTATTCGCGCACTTCATCAGATCGCATACGATAATAATATGCATAATTATCCGACAGAATGTAAAATAATCTTAAGGGACTTTTATGTTGATAACCTGATAAGTGGCGCTTCAACCATTGAAGAAGCTAAAGGAATAAAAAATGTCATCATGAAACTTTTAGAAATCGCACATTTTAAACTGCGTAAATGGGCTTCTAATAAAAAAGAAATTATCGAAATATCTGAAACAGACTGTGACTTACCGCAATATTTTATTACCGATGATAAAGCAATTAAAACATTAGGGTTACTATGGAATCCCAACGAGGATTTGTTCAGTTACTTTGTCAATTTTGACGATAAAATTCGTAATCGTATTACTAAAAGATTTATTCTATCTACTGTTTCCCAAATATTTGACCCCCTTGGTCTCATTGGGCCAGTTGTTGTCAGGGCCAAGTTAATTTTGCAACAGTTATGGAGAGAAAAAATCGATTGGGACGACACCTATTTTGTGCTAAATCCCACATAGCACCATTTAAAACGGTTACACTTCCTAGACTCGAGCTGTGCGGCGCTCTTTTGCTGGCCAATTTGATGACAAAAGTTATCAATTCAATGTCAATAAATATTTCTAATGTTTATTACTGGACAGATTCAACTATCATCTTGGCATGGCTAGCGTCCGAACCGAAGAACTTAAATACATTCGTATCCAATCGTGTCGCGAATATCCAAAATAAATCTATTGTTAAAAATTGGAGACATGTAAAATCAAATGATAATCCAGCGGATATCATTTCGCGCGGTTCAGGCCCCACGGACTTAAAAGATTCTTAATTATGGTGGTCTGGACCTGTGTGGTTACTTAGGGAACCACGTATGTGGCCTATCACAGAAAAAATAGATTTAGAAAATATTCCTGATACGCGACCTAATAAAACCTTGAATTTTTTGTTAAAGACCCCAGACATATTTTTGATTGACAAGTATTCATCCCTTTCAAAATTACAACGAGTAACTGCTTATATTTTAAGGTTTTCAAAGAATTGTAAAGATAAAAAATTAAAAATAGCCGGTCCTTTAACAATAAATGAATTGGACAATTCGTTTAATTTCTTGTTACGTCTTGCTCAAACACAGGATTTTTGCGATGAAATTTCAGCGCTAAACAATTTGAAACCCATATCAAAAAATCCAAAACTTTATCATTAGACCCTTTTCTTTGTGATAATATCTTGAGAGTAGGTGGTATTATGAGCGGAGCTCATTTAAATTTTGAGCAATTTAGTACTGTACTCATGCAGGTAGAGGCTATTCTTAATTCCCGTCTTCTATTACCCATATCCGAGAATCCCGACGACCTTGAACCCCTGACACCATCCCATTTCCTGATAGGACGAAAACTTACTTCTTTACCACAAAAGGATGTCGAAAATATGCCACTTAAGGTGCGCGTCCACTTGTTTGTACCGGACGAATCGGCCGCACCTTACGCATCTCATTATTTAATTCTTTTTCATGGTTTAAGTACAAATGCGTCCACTAACTCACAACGGCCGCGTCGAACTGCCGGAATGCGGCTACGTATTTTCGAGAGAGAATTCAAAGCGTGCGGCCGACGTAATCAGTAAATACGTGCAAATGGACGCATTTTATGGGCGGTTTTTGAGGAATCGTTTAATATCGTGTGGCGCTCGGTTTGCTTCGATTATACAGCTCAATAATTGTTGACTAGGCTCTAGGGAAAGCGGCGCGTAATGTGTATTATGCAGTGGAATGTATTCGCGGAAACACATGCAAGCTGCTGTATATCCACTATAATACAGCTTGTGTTAAATATATCCTGGTTTTTAGTTAGATAAAGCAAAATATATCGTAGAAAGTGTTGACAAAGTACGGCCACGTATTACAACAAGTAATATTTCACTTCACGCATATTCTCCGCTCGCTTCGCTCGTTCCGGGGCTCAACGACAGAAAGCTAACCAAGTGCTAACCCAAAATCAAGAAAAAAACTATTTAGAAACATAACCTTAAAAAAAACCGCAGGATTTGAACCCGGGTCGCCGAAGTGAAGGCTAACCATCCAGACCCATAGACCATCAGCGGACTTACAAACAACTGGTTGCATCACGAAGACATGGAAGTCAACGGGCAGAGTGCAGGGCGCCGCTATCCCTGGAGTCTAGTAATTGTTGTGGTTATTAACTTAGACTAGAGACTAGATCTTTTAAAGGTTTACAGAATTGTATACATACATGTCATATGTATGTTTTGTAATTTTTAAACAATAAAAATGGACGAAACTTTTCATCATCATCTACTAAGTCAGGGAATAATGTATGAAATTCGCCATATTGTTTTCGATTTTTACATATATTATGCACCCAAAATCTATGACGCCGTGGTCTGCATTTAGTTCGTGCTTTTTCTTCTTCATCTGATAAATAAAGTAGCGATCAACACTACTTCTTCAGAAGAACTCATTGTTCTACCAACAAATCAAAATTATTAATCTAGAATTTTCATTTTATAACCTGTCACCCAGTCAGTCGAGCCAATGCGATCCGATGCGGATAAGTGGACGAATTCACTACAAAAATCCGATTCGATTCATGCGGCCGGTACGAACAAGTGGACGCGCACCTTTAATCGACTAACACAATTTGAGCGTCTCCAACAATTAGTGCAGCATTTCTGGACCAGGTGGCATCGAGAATATTTGGGTAGCTTGCAAACTAGAGCTAAGTGGAAATATGATAAGAAGCTGGTATGATGGTGTTGCTGAATGACGATGCGGTTCCACCACTACAATGGCCTTTGGGTCGAATAATGGAAATCCATCCAGGGTCCGATAATGTGACACGAGTTGTCACAGTCAAAACGTCAAGTGGCACTTAAAAGCGTGCATTTTCCAAGGTGTGTCCGCTGCCAACTGAAGATGACTTTGAAAATCGTTCCCAGTACGACTTTTCAAGGGGGGCGGTATATGTTGAGTCAGAAACTCAAGAACAAGCGACGACGCTGTAAATCCGTTTCCACGTAACACAGATACCACCCGCAAGATGACAAAAAATTACTACAGAATCGAGATGTCAGTTCAGTACTTGTCGACGATATAATAATTTTACGTTGTAAAAATTAGTTTGTTTTAAAATAAAGTCTAGATACGAGATAATAATTCGATTATTATATTAATCGTACAGCCCTACGAATAATCTAAATATTTTATATCTAGAAATCTGGGTATAAAAGTCATAGGTACACAACACGTGAAATACGAAAGACGCCTAACAATACTGAAGTTTTAAAAAAATTAAACTTCTAACTTTCGAAGATATAGGGTGTTCCAATTTTGTTCCACGCTACATCAATGTCTTATTTTAAATTAGACACCCTATGTTTTTTGCATTTTTCAAATATGAACATTATTTTAAATAAATATTATTTAATTACCCATTGGCAAACACTAACAAAACAGTTGAAAAGTCGCAAATTTTTTAGTTTGGCGTCTAATATCTGGAAAACGGTGTTATATGGCGAAAACCGCTTGCACATGCTCCCTATCTTTATTACCTATTTATAAAAGCTGTCCATGAAAATTAATAAACGTGATTTTTTTTAAATGGCGATTTAGTTGAAATATTTCCTATCTCAAACTGCCATTTTTTAAATGCCATCGGAAGTTGTCATAAAGTAAGATAAGGACATGTAAGCGTCTTTCGCTATATCACACCGTTTTCGAGATATTAGGCGTCAAAGTTTGCGATTTTTAGCTGTTTATATGGGTTAGATATTTGACAGTGAGTGTTTGAAACTATATTTATCGAAAATACCAAAGTATATAGGGTGTCCCGTTTAAAATACGCAAGTGAAGTAGACTGCAGCGAAATTGGGACATCACAGGGGACATTACGTATTTTCGTCAGTTTTAATTGTAAAATGATTTCTATTCGCCATTCTTTTTGTGTCTGTTATATAATAGATTTCTAGATATTAGATAGTTGTAGGACGAATTATGTATTTGATCAACGGTGTGAAACAGTTTATACAACCTGACACAAAATATGCACAGCCCGTTTAAGCGGGGCGTATACCTAATCTCGAAAACCACGGAGGTAGCAAAAAAAATTAAATACAAAAGTTGTTCCTAGTAAAAAGATATTTATTTATTTTTTTTTAATCGTCACTCATATAACAAACAAAGTTAATTTTTTTTAATGAAACGCCCTATATTTTATTACATTTTAGGATTCTAGTTAAAATTCTAAGCATATTTGAATCAGGAACAACTTTTGTATTTAATTTTGTTTTCAATCCCCGTAGCTTTCAAGATAAGGTATAGGCCCCTCTTGTTTGATTGGTTAAACAGTATAGTAGTTTTTTTTAAATATACCACTCAATTATTCTCCATAAAAGTTTCGCTTATGTCTTTACAAGAAAACAGAGCAAATCCCATATTTTTTGCTTGTAAACTAACAAAGATATCACAATAAAATATCGTAACGGTTTTTCGTTCAGCTACCGCGGCCTGCCAGCGCGGCCTCTCGTCGTGTGTCGCGACCTACAAATTTTACGCATAGCGCGCGTTAAGAACTTCAAAAATAGTTAAAAGAATACACAAAAATTTTTAAAAAAGGAATCTATAAAATCCAAATCTGCAAGCAATTGAGATGTGAGGCATTCAAAGAAAAGGAATAACGATATCTCAAAAGATTAAGTAATTGGTCCCTATAGTCAAATGCAGGTAGTGACGGCAATAGGTTTATTTGCCAAATGGAAGCAACCAATTTATATTGAGTTTGACCAGCGCATGACTAAACAAATATTGCTTGAAATTAAAAAAGATATTAATTAAGGCAAAATTTGAACCACTACTATACCCACACACTGTATGTCAGGGGCAGGCGGCAGGGATGTATGTACTCCGCGAAATCGTGTCACGTAATTTGTTCTAAAATCTTCCGAAATCCAATAAAAATTTGCGAAATCTCGTAAATTCCGTCAAATCAAGTAAACATTTGCGAAATCACATCAGAAAGTGATTACACCCCTGCTGTATGTTACTTATGTTTAGTTTTAATTTTTTAATTTCATGTCATATTTATAATAATCCAAATCCAAGTAATCATTTTTTTTTTAATTTAATGTAAGTTTCTAAAACTTTTTGATGAGAAATTTTCATTTCATGTTGTCCCAAATTCCTATGGTTATATTCTTCTATTAATTTAATGCAAAACATTATCAAAATTAACTGGTTAAAAGGCAAATAAACATAATCAAATGGCAGTGGCGGCTCGCGGCTTTGAAAAGTGGGGAAGAGCTGCCGACATCGATAGAGGGAAGAGCGAAAAATTTTTGAGGTCCACGCCCAAACTGCCAAAATTTGTTAATAATTATTACCGGTATTTTTTAGGTAAATCATCAAAAAATAAAATATATTCATATTGTATTAGCAACAAATCATTTTGTTGCTAATACAAATGTCTACGAATAACACACTAAAACTAGAATATACAGGGTGCTACAAATTCGTTTCTTTTTATGGGTATCTCGAAAACCGTAAGAGATACGAGGTTGGTTAAATTGGGGCAAAGTTGCCCGACTTAAGGGTGATTTACATGCCATTGAGAAATTTAGAAAATTTCACCTACTTCCGGAGATGTCCGTAAAAAACCGAAAATCATCTATTTTATTTTTATTTTTTCATGCCTTTGTTTGAAGAGATAAAGTAAAATAAATGTCACATTCTTATTGCCAATTTTTGTCCTCTACAAGCTGGCGGTATCAAATCTTAAATCTGACGTTTCGCTCTCGGGCCCCCTTCATCAACTTAAATTTTTTAAATACGGACCTGGATTTTTTATCTAATTTTTGAAAAGGCTTTGGTGTCCCAAAACCAACGATGTATCATACTTGTCCGATAGTGGTAACAAATATTGTCATAAGTGAAATCGGGTCAGAAAAGATCGCCCCATCTCTGTCTAACACATTATCTCTTATGGAAAAAATCTAGATTTGTTGATTTATTCACAAGTGCGATACATCGTTGGTTTTGGAAGACCAAAGGCTTTTTAAAAAGTAGATAAAAATTCCAGGTCAGTATTTAAAAAAATGAAGTTGATGGAGAGGGTCCGAAAGCGAAACGTCGGATTTAACATTTGATACCGCCAACTTGTAGAGAAGAAAAAGTGGCAATAAGAATGTGACATTTATTTTACTTTATCTCTCCAAACAAAGACAGGAAAAAATAAAAATAAAATAGATGATTTTCGTTTTTTTACGGATATCTCCGGAAGTAGGTGGAATTTTCTAAATTTCTCGATGGCATGTCAATCACCCTTAAGTCGCGCAACTTTGCCCCAATTTAACCGACCTCGTATCTCTTACGGTTTTCGAGATACCCATACAAAGGAACAAATTTGTAGCACCCTCTATAGAAAATATATCTTGTATAATACTATAATGGATCAACCGTTGAATGAAAATAAAAAATAATTTCAAGAATCCACGGCGGAATGTCCCCTAATAAACTCGCAATAAACGAAACAACGTGCTTTCGCGTTGATCTGAGAATGGAAGTGCTACCGCCAGGTCTTCCAATCCTTGCCAACCAAACAAATGTACGACCATTACGACGTCATCGTTGCCATGGCAACCAAATAGTTGCGCTTATACTTTTGATGACTCGACGGCTCTCGAGCGATACCTCTTCCGTAAAGGTCTACACAAATGATAATGAAATTGTCACTGCTATCGGCGCGTACGCGAAAAGAAATATACATTTTCATTTGGGTTAGTTTGGGTTAGTCTGTTCTATTCAATAGTGGAGTTAACGGGCAATGTGCAGGTGGAGAGATTCTTGTTCTTGTTTTATGAAGCTTTGATTTTAATATTTGAAAATAATTGAATTATTAGTTATTAGAGGGGTAACGGGAAACAGATTATTCCTAAACTAAGAACATTTTATCATTGAATCTTAAAAACTATATTATTTTACTGATGAATGAATTAATTGCATTTCTTTAAATAACAATATCTTGAGGAAGTGGCACTTCCCCTACTTCCGCTGAATAGCCGCCACTGTCAAATGGCTAAACCATATTTTCTTCTTATACAAATAACGCATTAACTGAGACGCACGGGCGAGTTTGGCGGACAAATATCGTTGATGCAGCTATCCTATTAGTTTAACGTTCTTGAACGCCACCTACACTGGTGGCGTTGATCGAACCCGCAGGGCAAAAATGACAGGCAAAACCTCTACCTACTACACCACCGAGGCGTTGAAGGAATTTCGCTAGAACGTAAAGACATGGATAATTCCGATATTTTGGCAATATTACGCATGCACGGTTTCGCATAGAAAATTTAGCTCTATCCCTAGACACTTGTCATTCGGTGCCGTGCTAGATCTAGCTCTAGCTCAACACTGGACTCCAGAGTCGCTTGCCAGCTTCCAGCTAAGAGTTTTGAGCACGCAACCGCGCCCCGGCTCGCGCAAATGTTCGACGCACGTGTTTCAGCTGTTACCGCGTTTGAAACCATATATTTAATGTTTGAAACACAGGTTACTTTTCACTTGCCCCTAAAGATTCTACGGGATATTTCGTACTTGAAGCACAAAAACGTTTTATAGGTTATGTAGTTTTGTTTGGTTTAGTAGTTTGGTTGTTTTCTTATTATTATTATAAATATTAAATAGATAACAAAGCTGCAATGGAATAACAATATTTAACTAATCTTTAAGCAGATTGATCCCTTCTATCTTACTAATTACCTACTAACTTGTTTCTTAATCTAACTCCTCTGATTTGGAATAGCTGGATTTAGTTTTAAGTATTTAACAAGCTCTCAACAATTTCATTTAATTGAAACCATGCACAAAAAAAAAAACAGAAAACCCAAAGAAAGTCAAAACAGATTAAATTATTTAATACAGGCAAAGATAAAGAGCACATAAACAATAACAAAAACGCCTCGAGTAATGGCGGCGTGCCGCGTGTAGTTCCAGTTACAGCTTCACCGTTGTGCTAGAAGCTAGAAGCGCTCGTGTTTCAAGCACAACGCTTAAAGCCCACCGTCCTCTATTATAGAGGTCGGTGTTAAAGCCCCAACATATGTCAGCTGTAGGGGTGTTCGATTCTCTCCAAGAGATCGATATTTTGAATCGATTCGAATCGGATGTCACAGAATCGATTCATAAAAATATCGAAGGCAAATAATCGATATTTTAAAAAATCGATCTTTTTTTATTTATTTATGTATAGATCACAGGACTGGAGGATTACGTATAAAAAAATGTGGAAAAAAACGTAAACAGGCATAAAAAATTTAGAAAATGTAAGCAATGTGTAAAAAATTTCAAATATCAGAAAAACTTAACCTATAATTTCGGTTTCTCGTTTTTTTTTCAACAAACGCAAACAAATCATACATAAACAAATTTAAAAGAAGGCAATTTAATTAAAATAGGAAAAGCAAAATATGTCGCAACTTCATCATCATATATTAATTTGTTCATTACACAGGTTTCTTAACTACATAACTAACAGTAAGAATGACATTGAACTTGACACTGCTGTTAAGCCGGGCAATGTTTCTGCATTGCCTTAGTGGCCAGCAGGTAACGTCACCCATAGGGGGTCGCTGTTAAACCTATTTAATCTATTAGGTATGTGGTATTGTTCGTTTGGTGCTACACTTTACATGGGTTGCCCCTTCAAAGTTATAATACTAAGAGATTGGCATAAAGCCTGCTATTTGGGTGTACATGTTGCAGAAGTTGTTGATAAATGTAGTTATGTAGGGAAAACTACAGAAAAACCCTACTTCAACTGTTCTTATAGAACAGGGCGTCATAAAGCTACAATTTTATATTTACAATATATACAATATATACAACATGTATTCTGACAAAACAATTAAAAATATATACAATGAATGTAGGGGACTTAACCATGTTAAGTCTATTCAAGTAATGTAATGGTATCAGGTCGCGCTGAGCGAGTACCGTGGTACCGGCTGCGAATACATGGACGCTTCGGTGGCTTGGAATCATATGCGTTATGACGGTTTCTAGAGCATATTTGTATGCCGACCAGCTCCCTTAACATGCCCCGCCCACGTGTCCGAACGCCGTGGATTGGCCTGGCGAGAACAGATCTCGCGCGTAGTTTGAATGTGGTGCTGCATTTCTGTGCTCCTGATATCTTAGAAAAGTTTACACATAGAAATACACTTTTGTAGCTTGTTTTTTAGGGTGGTTTTTGAAAGTTACCTTTCAGATTGAGACTCCCGAGGGAACCCATCTTAAGGTGGCATAAGTTGCCGATAGAAAAGAGTGATTTCTCTGTAAATTGTACCATGTTTGGTGGGAATTTCCGGGTTGTAGCGCTGATTAGCGATGTTTGCAGTAAGCGGGGAGCCCGCTATCTGCCGCTCGAAGAACCTGCATGCGAGGGCATCGATGTACTCCTCGATGTACTCCATCTTTGCCCACGCATGCAGATCTTCTATCCTGACCCGATCCCGGAGCGTTAATGAAAATGCAGCCCTCAAATAGTTGTTTTGTATGACTTGAAGTTTTCTTTTATGTGTCTTGGCAACAGAGCACCAGACTGGGGCGCCGTAAAGGAGGGCTGGCCGGATGATAGCTCTATAAAGTATTAACTTATTGCAAGGACTTAGAAACGACCTGGCAGTCACTAGGGTGTTCAACCCTTTTTTTATAATAGCGTTTTTTGCAATTACCGCTTCTATATGCTGTGAAAAGTTTAATTTATTGTCCAGGGTGATGCCTAGGTATTTAACCTTAGGTTTAGGCAGTATTGGGGTGTTATCTAGCATTAAAGGGGTGACAGTTATGTCTTTACGTTTTCTAGTAATTATAATAAGTTCTGTCTTAGAGCGGTTTAAAGAGATTTTCCACTTATCGTAGTAAGGGATGAGAGTATGCATATGTTCCTGGAGATTATCCTTCGCCACCTCCGCTTGAGGATTGAGGGAGTAGATCGCTGTATCATCAGCGAATAGGGCTTTATGGGTGCTGGGACATGACGGGATATCTGCTATATAAAGATTGAATAATAGCGGCGATAATACAGTACCCTGGGGCACCCCCGCTAGCAGGTTCCTGCTGGCAGAGAGCTTAGTGCCAATTTTCGTAGAGAAGACTCGCCCGGCAAGGTATGACGCGATGAGTGCTGTCAAGTGCAACGGCATGTTGTAGATTGCCAATAACTTGTACAGCAACCCATCGTGCCACACCCTGTCAAACGCCTTCTCAATATCCAGTAGCAAAAGGGCAGTAGACTGCTTATTGTTGAAGCCTTTATAAACATCGGACGCTATTTTCGCGGCCAGCATGACGGTACCATGCTGACCGCGAAAGCCGAATTGTTCTTGAGGGAGGAGTTGCAGCCCTTCGACTTCCCTAGTAACCCTCGGCAAGATTAGCCTTTCAGCCACCTTCCCGAGGGGGTTCAGTAGCGATATAGGCCTGTATGATGCAGGCTGTGTCAGGTCTTTCCCTGGTTTCGGGAAGTGTATTATGCACGCTATTTTCCAGGACGCAGGGAAATGTTGCAGCCGGATAACCGCGTTAATTATGTGCATGTACTGGACTATAGTTTTCTGGGGCAAGTTTTTCAGGACTGAGTTCGGAATACCATCCGGGCCGGGAGCTTTATTTCTCGGGATACGGCTGAGAGCTTTGCGGATTTCCGCCGGAGTGATTCTCAGCCTATCAAGCACTGTCAGGGGAATAGGGTATTTAGATTGTTTAAATGCATTCGCGGTTCGCGTTATGAGCTCCTGCTCTGGCAGAGTGTCGGGCGCCGCGCTATAGACGCTGCCCAGGTAGTCCGCGAAGGCCTCCGCTTTTTCAGCGTCGTCGCCGCATTCACGGCCTTGGTGCTTTATTACAGGCATTTGCGTCATACCTCCGCGGACTCGTCTGGCCAGTTTCCATAAGGAACCGTCATCCCTGCTTATCGTGTTAATATATGCAAGCCACGTTTGATTCCTGTGTTCGCGAATTTTCATCCTTATTTCCTCTGACAGTGCATTGATGCGAGCGGATCCCATTTGTGTCCGATTTCTCTGCCATCGCCGTCGAAATCGGTTTCTAAAAGTTATGAGATTCAGGATGTGATCAGGAAGTGATTCGGTGCTAGGGCGCGTAGTAACCCTAGTGCATAAGGCATCACGGATGCGCTGGATGTTTGACGTAAGAGTTTCCACCTCGTTTTCTAGCTCCTGGACAGTTGTCAGCTGCTCGGGAATCACAGTCGACTCATTCAGCTGCGCCCGGAACACCTTCCAGTCAATATTCTTATACGAAATGACGGTGTCATTAGACAAGGGGACCCTGCAGTATAAGCAAATCTTGACTGGAAGATGATCCGAATTTAGGGCGTTAAGCTCTTGCAGCTGAGAAGTCCTGATCGTTCCCCGAGTGATGGCAATGTCCAGGAACGAGGCACTACGAAGATAAGTGGGATTAGGTGTTCTATGATAGGACATTTCCAGGTTATTATCGATTATTCCCTTAAACAATCTACCCCTGCTGTTGGTAACGCCGCCCCATTCGGCGTGCGAGGCATTGAAGTCACCTATTAGCAGGGATACTCGATTCAGCGGGAGAAGAGCTAAGAGATCGGCTTCTAAAAGGCGGAGACGCGGGGGCGCGTAACCGCCACACACACGCAGGCCGCTCTCCAGTTCGATACTGATGTGTTCTATCGCGGAGCGAATGGCAAATATTCGCCGATAGCGAAGTGACCTGCGTATGAAGCAGGCCACGCCTCCCCCGCGTCGATCGGGCCTATCAAATCTCTCTATTCTGTAGTCGCTTACTCTTAGAGTAAAGTCCGGCGACAGATTCGTTTCTACGAGAAAAACAACCTGAAAATTGGATGCATGCAAAAAATTACGAAACTCGCCCAGCTTGTTTCTAATACCATTACAATTCCAGCATGCAATTTGGAGCATTTATATGTTGAATTTGGCATAATCAACTGAAAAAAAGCGAAGAGAGGCTTGTATAATCTCAGCCTTATCGCCCCTGCATGCTTCTAGCATATTATAATAGCAATCTAGCGCTAAATAAAGCTGGTCAAGGTTGACTAGATTATTGATTTTGGTGACAACATTATTCAAATTAGACATTATGTCTGCTATATTTAAGTTTGGGTTATTTGAATTATTTACATTAGCACGAACAGTACCACTAACCTTTTGCTGATGTACATTATTATTTGCATTATTAGGTGGTTGTTGTTGTTGTTTTCGGTTGCCTCGAATTGGGGGGAAGGCTTGTTGGTACTCTTCAAGTGGTCGTTGGCCATTGTTTAGGCCTTGGCCCGCTTGGCCGTCTCCTACACGTTGATTGGAGCCTCTCCAGGCCGGTTTGGCCGGGGGTGGCGCCGGGCGGTACGTTTGTTTTGGCTTGTCATTTGTAGTGTTAGTTTGAATAAGATTGATTTTGTAGACAAATACCGGGCATGATTCGTCAATGGACCGGTGAGGGCCGTTGCAATTAACGCACTTTTGAAAGTCCGCGTTGCACTCTATAATTTCGTGCGAGCCCGCGCATTTACTACACGCCACCCTCCGGTTGCAGTATGTTCTCGCATGCCCAAATTGCTGGCATCGTTTGCATTGGAGAAGTGGCTTGTTCGATCGTCGAATCTCCCAATTTACACGTACACTCATGATCGTTTTTACTTCTTGATTAAGGCGTTTGATGTTAAAATTAGTGCCGAGTACGACTAAGTACATCGGGATACGTGTTTTACGCATCTCGAATACATTCTTAGGGGTTATATTGTACTCGTCGCTGAGGGCTTCGATGATGTCTTGGGGTGAAATATCTCCGTCAAGGCCCCGCAGGACGAAGGCCCTTGTCTTCTCCTGCGACTCTGCGTATGAATGATATTCTGTTTTTTCCGAATCAAGTGTACGCTTAAGTGTGTGCAGGTCGTTTACGGTGTTACAATATACTATGACGGAGTTTTTAGTATATTTCAACTGATATTCCTTGATGTGCATGGCCTTCAGATCATCCCTAAGCTGGCGATGATCTGCCGGTCTGCCCTTTATGACCACAGGTGGTGGTGGTACTATTTTGGGCTTTGTTGGTCCTTTAGTTGAATTTGGCGCGATTTTACGCCTAGCACCAGTCGAGGCGGACGTAGAGGCCACACTTATGGTATCCTCATCTTCGGTGTTTATGTCCTGGAGGGGTGTAAATTGGTTGCTGGTGGCTAGGGGTGGTTGGCTCATGTCGAGAGTAACCGTTCTAAAATTCTTTTTAAAAGGCAACTGTTTAAAAGGCGTCCTGAAGGGCTCTTTGTCGCTTTCGGGTAACAGGGTCGCAGTAATAGGAGGCGGTGGTGGTCCCATAATCTGAGAATCGCTCGAGGCCGCTGTTGTTAACGGCTTTTGCTCGCAAAAATTAGTCGTTTTTTGCATTATCGGTTTGTCACCTTGAGTGACCTTCGGTTTTTTTGCCGCTTCAGCACCGACTAGATTTGTAGGGCTAGCCTTTTTCTTGCCCGTATCTATTTTAGCGGATACTCTATGTTTGATACCCAGGGGGTGGGTATCCCGCATATGTTGTCTAATTTTAGTTATCAACTTATAAAGGTCAGTTTGAGAAAGTTCGCTTACTTTTTTAAGTTTTTCGTAATCCATCCTGCATTGGACACACATTTCAGCATAACTTCTGCATTTGTTTGCAATTTTCCTGATGGATGGGTCTGCGTACGTGTAGTCGGTGTTCGACTCCATTGAGACGTTGGACATTGTGTCCTCGTCCTCCGTGAGGTCCATAACTCTGACAAGAGCCGGGGTTCCGTCCCCGGAGACTGAAAAATTACAGGAATTAAACCTTATGCGGCCTTTACTAGTTACACTATGTGCAAAAAGCAGGCCAAGAACGATGAAAAGTGATCGATCGATCGTAGCGAGAAGAAAACCGCAGTACCAAGTTCTAGTGATACCAGCTAGTTCTTGTATGTTTCACGAACAAAACAAACAGACGCAACTTGTTTGTCTTTCAAAGAAAGATAAACAAATACTGCCAACGACAGACTTAAAGGGCAAGGAATAGAAATTGACATTTATCACGTCATGTGTATATTTATATCTTTGAAATTTGACGTTGACGGGGCCAAAGAATATCGTCCGAACTAACTAAAGACACACCATTGATAGGCTCCATCGTGTGTCCTTGATTAGTTCCGCGGGCAGCCTTAGGAGAGCATAGCTCCCAAGATGCATTCCGTTTACTATTGGTCGAAACAATTGGGTGGGTTTTGGAGCCTTTGTGTACTATTTTAGAATGTCTAATTTTCACTTCACGCATGGCTCTCAGCTGGCAAGCTGAGAACCATGCCTGAAGTGAAAATTAGACATTCTAAAATAGTGCTTCGCTGGCTACGAGAACGCAACCAACAAAAACCCAAAATGCACAAAATGAAGAAAATGCAACATTTTACAAACATAACCTCAAAAAAAATAAAAAAACACGCCTCGGCACTGCCGGGAATTAAACCCGGGATGCAGTATCACATCCCCCTATATATATTTATCTATGGTATCACAGAGATACCATCTAATCACGGGACCATTAGGCATGTAAACATACGCTTCAAGTCCCGCTCAGTTGTTTCGACTTAATAGTAAAATTAGTAAACGGAATGCATCTTGAAAACTAGCCGCTAATGGATGCATTCTGCAGCGATTTTCTATTCGGGGCTGTGGCTTTAGCAGTACATATTTATTTATACGTTATCTGTACCAGACTGACTGTGAAAAAAACAAGGATATTAACATAGTTGCAATGCTGCAGGAGGCTTATTTTATTGAGAAAATAAAATGTGGACGTCATAAATTTGTCTAAGATCATGACATTTATTTTTTTTATTTATTTATTTGGTGGCCATAAGGAATACAACAGGTTTACACCCAGAAAAGTATCCACAAAATTAATCGATACATTACATAACAAATTCCTAATTATATAATCAATATAGAAAATCTTATACAAAAAAAAAACACTAAAACCTAGAGGCAAGTATATCTACTTATAGAGCTCAACAATAATACCTAGTTTCTTAACAGAGTCAATCTTATTTTGTGCTTAAAA
>MU187356.1:43356-119227 GCA_016904865.1 Pissodes strobi | reverse complement strand
GCTGCTTGAAGAAAATTACTTTTTTACATTTAATTCTATTTTTCCATTACCATTTGAGAAAAAAAAATGTGTTCATGCACCTAT
Source organism: Pissodes strobi (assembly GCA_016904865.1). NCBI lineage: Eukaryota > Metazoa > Arthropoda > Insecta > Coleoptera > Curculionidae > Pissodes > Pissodes strobi. Next base: position 119,143 of record MU187356.1, on the reverse strand, counting down.
GTATTCTAAATACTTAAGGCAAATTTTTTGCAAGAATAAAAATTTTTGATCTGAGCCTTCATTTCGAGGAGAATGCGAGGTGAATACAAAAATGACTATATTTCAATCAGATTTTGCCCAGGTTCGAAGCGTGATATTTCAATTTTTTTATTTATTTTGCCGTAAGGGCCAATGTAATCTGCATATTTCAAGCAATGATAAAAAATATAATTCGTACAAAAATGTAGATGAATTATATATGAAAACATTCATAATTTAATATCCTACACGTTCATATAATAATCTCGATTGTTAGGTATACTGCCCTTTTGCCCGTTATGATTTTTTATTACCTTCGGATTTTGAATTAATCTGTTTCTGTGAAAATTTCAGCTTGTAACCCCGAGGTGCCCACAGAAATCACTTATAGAAGGCTTTTACTGCGTTGGGCACTCTATTATGATGGTATAAACAAAATGCTCATGGCCAGCTTCGTTTCTGAGATACAGGGCAAAATTGAAAATATTGCATTTTAGGACCTCCCTCGTATCTCCGTTACCCTTTAACATATCGCCAAGCTAAAAAATTGCTCTTATACAGTTTTTTAAGTAGAATCCAGGGGCATGATCAGATTTTTGCTGTGAGCTGTCAATTTTTAGCTATAAATCAAACTTGTATTTTTTTAATGGAACACCCTGTATATTTTTCTTTGGTTTGATTGAAAATTTTATAAGCCTTATAAAAATATATAATATGTGTTTTAAATAATAAGCCTAAAATTCATAATTTCACAAAATGTGTCTATACGGCACTCTTGTATTTTTTTAATGGAACACCCTGTATATTTTACTTTCATTTGATTGGAAATTTCATAAGCTTTATAAAAATATATAGTACTTGATATGTATTTTAAATAATAAGCCTAAAATTCATAATTTCACCAAATGTGTCTCTACAACACTCTTTATGAGTATAGTATAAGTATTGTCTTTTAAACAACGGCATAAGTATTAGTAAGCAGAGATTATTAGAACAATGGAATGGTCATTTCTTATTGGCAAGACCTGTCAGTGGCAAAATTTATATTTTCTGTGTTATATTGTATGTTTTACGATGGCTAAAAATGAAAATTGTCAATATTTTGAAAAATGTGACATGTTAGTATCCTTTATACAGAGCAATGAAAACTTCCCTGAAGCTTCTCAGATATATTTCAATAAGTTTGTTTGAATATTTATTTACCTTTTGACTTATTTGGATTTATTTTTTTTAAGTATCATTTTAATTTATAGATATTCCGAAAGAAGACAACCTGGTCATTTAATGTTTTCCGGAATAAAGAAAAAATTGGTAGAACAAAGAACGTTGCCTCCGTCCTTACCGCGATTTTCCTTATTATACGATTTGGTAAGAGCCAGATAAATGTTCCATGCTCTCTTTATTCCGGAAAACATTAAATGACCAGGTTGTCTTCTTTCGGAATATCTATAAATTAAAATGATTCTTAAATAAAAAATAAACCCAAATAAGTCAAAAGGTAAATAAATATTCAAACAAACATTGAAATATACCTGATAAGCTTTACGGAAGTTTTCATTGCTCTGTATGAAGGAGACTAACATGTCACATTTCTCAAAATATTGCCAATTTTCATTTTCAGCCATCGTAAAAAATACAATATTACACAGAAAATATAAATTTTGTCACTGACAGGTCTTGCCAATATGAAATGACCATTCTATTATTCTAATAATCTCTGCCTACTAATACTTATACCATTGTTTAAAAGACAATACTTATACTATACTCATAGAGAGTGTCATATAGAGATTCATTTTGTGAAAATATGAATTGTAGGCATATTATTTAAAATACATATCATGTATTATATATTTTCGGAAAGCTAATAAAATTTCCAATCAAACGAAAGAAAAATATACAGGGTGTTCCATTAAAAAAATACAAGTTTGATTTATAGCTAAAAATTGATAGCTCGTAGTAAAAATCTGACTACGCCACTGGATTCTACGTAAAAAAGTGTATAAGAGCAAGTTTGTAGCTTTGCGATATGTTAAAGGATAACGGAGATACGAGGGGGGTCCCAAAATGCATTATTTTCAGTTTCGCCCTGTATCTCAGAAACGAAGCGGGCTATGAAAAAATTGTTTATACCATCGTCATTTTCACAAAAAAGTAACACAGTATTGCGAAAACGGCAACTCTTTCTATCTTTACTCGTAAGTGAGATACCCAGTAATATCATCGAAAATGGGACACCCTGTACATTAGTATATAATAGTTATTTGTGTATTTAGAGCGCAAAGTAACGGATTGCCGCTTGAGAAAGAATGTAACTGCGCAACGCGTAGCGGAGCGCAGTAATCTTTCGAAAACGGCATCTTACTTTGCGCTCGAAAAACACACAGCCACATTTTTTAAAATTAAATCCACATTTTTCTTTATACTTATTCTGAAATTTGCAAATGACTGTCAGTTTTGACATATTATATTCGGGCTTCAGGCATATTTAGAACCAACGCCACCTAGACAGAAAGCCGAACATGTGTTTCCGATCAGCTGGTAAACCTAGTAATTCCGATATAAATCGACAAAGGTGGAGATCAGTATTTAATTTATATTTCATTTTAAAAACGGCCTAATTTATGAAAAAAATAAATTACATTATGACCACAAAGTGTGAAAATTGTCGTAAAATTGTAAATTGTAAAAATCGTAAATAATGTTATGAAGCAAAACAAAAACAACGTGAAAAATACAATACTTATCTACTTTAAAAGCTAGTTTAAAAGTGTGAAAATTACAATAGTGTGATGAAAATCGCAGTAGCAATTAGTGTATTATACTAATAATCTAAAAAGAAATCATTAGGAATTTTTTATGAACGTACTTACATCAGTATTGTCTTCTATTGTTTTGTAGGCTTTGACCTTTTTAGTTCAGGCATTGTCTTTGGTTTTAAAATGTCGTTTTGGTTTTTAACGTAATTGTTTAAAAGAATGTTTGAAACAGTTTTGATTAGAGCCTTAATAATGTATTGTTGGTTATGTTCTGGACAATTGTGGCCCATAAACAAATCAAGGTCTAATCCATCAATTGTTTCAGCAGACATTTTCATAAGGACATATCTCTGATTTTTATGTCTTAAAAAGCACTCCTCGTTCAGTAAATTTTTTTGTAAAACCACATATATGTATGACGAACAAGTTACTACATCAAGGTTTGGATAACAACGTCCTCCCCGATCATTTGCATTGATTAATTCTGTTCTTAGATTTAAGTCCATTTCATTTTCTGTTAAAATCACTTTGCAATATTTACATTGAAGTCTTTTTAAAAGTGAAAATACAGCATAACCAGAAATATACACTATTGAAGGCAAAACTGTATCAGAAATTTCTGAAATATCGTCCTCACTAATTTCACAGTTGTTTCTCAACTCTACTGCAATGTGGACATTTTCGAATTTGTCACCTTCAACAAACTCTGAAAGACTGTCCTTAGAAATTTCTAAATCTCCAAATTTATTTGACTTTAACATAAGAGGAATCACACTTTGCATCCGTAGTTTACTTTCCGATTCAAAGATCTGACGAATTGAGATATGGTATTGCGACCCAGCTTGATATCTAAAATGTTATGAAAATTACAAATACTCGGGATAAGTATGTTATGATTTCAAATATATCATTAAGGGCTGGCAGAATCTACTTGTACAAAATAATCACCAAGAATCAAATCCTAAAAAAAGGAGGTAAATGTGATAGAACTACATGGTATATGGACAATAAGCTCTGTTTAGGAAAAAAAACATGCAATAATAATGTGGGTAGGTAAGTACTGTACTGCACTGTACTGTCCTGAGTAGATACTACTTGGCAAGCAAATAATCATTTACAAAAAGCCATGCAAAAAGCAAATTAATACGGAACCAATCTAAACCTGCTAATTTGTCAGTTTGTATTTGGCCAAGAAGAATGTAATTCATGTCTTTCTGATACAGACAATACTTGAAAATTTTAAGGAATGCCAGAGATGTATGTGCTACTGCTAAATGGGTTTCCTTTGTTAGGTGACCACCACCATTACATGATTTCCAATGTTGGAGCCATTGTAAAAATTTATTGAGAAACTCAAATATGTGATGTGATTCTTTAGTTGCTGGCTCTTGATAAATATTTCTCAACCTTTTTCCCTTAAATGGTGTTTTTACGTTTACTATGTCCCACCACCTACATAAAATTTCTATGTAATCTGCAGTAGAGTCATAATTAGATAAATTAATTTTTGGACCTAATTCCCTGAGAGCTACCACAATATTTTTGTTTAAAACTTGTAGAGCCAGTTTAACATTTTGCCTCTCAAGTGAGCTAGGGTACAAAGCCTTTAGGGATATCGTATATCCATATTTCAAAAGTTGACCACATTCCTTTGTGTGCATATCTTTAATCGTTTGAAAAGATGCAATTTTTAAATTGTTTGCTGAATTGTCTTGGGTGTTATTGTCAAAATCTGGGTATGTCATACACTGTTGGGGTTGGTTTATCCAGTTATTTCTCAAATTTTTTAAAATGTGTACAGGATCTACTGCAAAAAAAAAGAGGTCGTGTGGGACTGCAAGGATGACCATATTCAACAAGAAGCTCTGGGGGGTTACGAAACATAGACATGGCTTTCCTATTAATTGCATGATTATCTGTCACTACAACTATGACTTCAAACCCTATTTCTTCCAACCTCTCTATGACTTTTTTAATAAACTTATGCAGAGTTTCTCCATTTAAAGTTTTTACTGGCAATATATGTACGACTTCCTTATAAGGTGAAAGCAAACTATTAACCATAAATACATGGGCACTTGTAGCGCTCTCAGGAACATTATATGCAGCATCCACAATATTTCCACCTTTAAAATCAAAACATGGCTTTAAATGGATTTCGTCTACCAATAGAGTAATAAGTTTATCACTGTCTTGCAAGTGTTTAAATTTAGACCTCACATATTGAAGAAAGTTGTCGTCAAGCTGCTCAACTATAGGGTCAGTGGTAAATTGACTACAAACTTTCCTGATTGTACTACTACATGGTAACGTCAAGTGATTTGAGTTGCGCAAAAATTTGTAACAGTGTGGAGATATTGATAACAAAAGGCTACAGAATAATGTTGTCTTCCATGAATATCTTAGAGCCCCCTTTTTTTCAATTTTTAAAAAGTTAACTTGCTCCTGAATAAATGCAATTTCGTTGTTCTTCTCCGGAAGTTTATTTAAGATCGACTCCAAAATATCTGTTATTATGCCACAACTATTTTCAACACTTTTTGTTTCATTTTTTTCTGTTAAATACTTTTCAGCTTCCAACAAAGTATCTTCTAATTTATTCATATTATCCACGAGCAAAGGAAATTTAATTTTTTCATTATTTGAGGATTTCAAACTTGATACCTTGTTACCACAATGCTCTAAACTTATATTAAAATCGTGTTTCATATAAAGTAGTCCCTTTATAACTGGATTAGGTATTTCCTCAATATAAATAAAAAGAATATGATGTTGTGGTTTCGAAATGATCCAATTAGTTCAATTCGTATTTTTATTAATTTTTGTAAAAGCTTCTTCAAAATTAACAAATTCCCTTTCAGCAATATACATGTTGAAAGTAGTTATGCTTTCAGATATGGTTCGTTTAATAAAATCACACTCCATTCTTAATTTTTTACTTTCCGGATTTTCTCGATATGAACATGTAGGTGATGAAACATATTCAGGGCAACCCGGCAATTTAGAGCAGCAAATTGAGTTTTTAACAATATAACCTGGGTACGTAGGTCAAAAATTCAAATAAGCAACCACTAACCTTTTTCGAGTCTTGGAATCTTTAAAGGAGCTGTAAGATAATTTCCAGTTCTTTCATCATACGTACTCATGGTTCTTTTAATATCCCATTCATTAAAATGCAATTCGCAAACCTATCAATCAAATTTCTGGTGTAATAAGTATACTAAACCTACTTACTTTTTAAACTAATTACCCTCGATGAATCTGAAGGCGTAAAACCGACTCTCTTTATCGCCTGTATCCACATTTTCTTTAACTTCGGATCACTTGGGAATTTAAAAGTAGACACTTTCGAGTTTTTATCATAATTACCCCTGCATTTAGGTACCACGCAATGAAAGGGCATTTTGTTTGTTTTTGTTCAATACAAATACCTACACAAACACTTTTACTTCCTGTTTAAATTAAAAGAGGACTTTTTAAATCTATTTTAATGGCTCAAATTACTTAAAAAGTTTTTATCAGACCACACTAAAAAGACACATTATCCAGTAGACACTAACATACAACTAGGCAAAACACAACGCTTAAAAAATATTAAACACGTTAAGTATCTTAGTTTGAACTACCTTGTACCACACTAGGACACTAATAAACATAATTTACTTAAAGAAAATCTATTTACGCGTTTGAAACCACGAAAATCTTTGATTTTTTTCCGCGACACACCGGGAAAGAACTAAGGGCTACCTATAAATTTCCAAACTGAATCGACTGGCTTCAACAGCTGATCATCAAAACAAAGCTTCAGTACGCCGGCTTTCTGTCTAGGTGGCGTTGTTAGAACAGGAGTGCCAGCAACAAACTGTAACAAACGCACGACTGTCATTTATTTTTTATCTTCGGTTTCCATGACCATTCATAGCACACTCGACGGAAAAAGTGAGATTTTTCTTTTCCATGTTCGCGCTAGAGCGCAAAATAAGAATCCACGGCATTCATCGATTTTGCGATTTCATTTGAATTTAGCAATTAGTTATTTTGCGCGCGGCTGTAGAAAAAATAATTGTTAGCCTTGACGAAGGTCACGATATACTGACCGAAAGCTTGGACGCAAAACAAATCATCTTTTAATAAACCTTATTGGGTGAATACCCGTTAACTATATTTACATTATTTATATACTTATTAGGTTTTATTATAATATGTGATACAGTTTCAAATTTTATTGGTAGATGTAACCACCTTGGAAGCTGTAACGAAATTATCTATTTCCTTGCAAGAAAGGAATGAACTCATTATAAGCAGTTTAAATTAATTCTACACAGTTTGTTGTATACACTAGAGAAAATGTTGATAAAGTTCTTTCATTTTAGGAGGAGGCAAAAGAAAAGGATAAAGCAGCGAACAAAGAATTTGAGGAAAATAAAGAAAAGGAAGCTGTGAAATAAGGTCATCTTTTGCCACTGCCGAGGCAAACATCTTTCTTTTAATTCCCCACCCTTTAAAATTTCATTGTCTCTCATTCTTTTCGAATATAATTATTCCTTTAATTGTCTGTCTGAATTATGTGCAACATTTAGTTAGTAAGCTTATAAATATATCTTTTCTTTTAGAAAAAAATGGAGATTTGGTCAATATTTGAAAAATTACTTTTTCAGTAATGGATCAATCATTTACCTTCGTCTGTCAAATTACTTTTGACATACATGTAAGTAATTAAGTGTAGAGTGCCATTATTGTGGCAAATACCATCTTCGATTATTCTCGACTTACTGTCATGTTGACACAAATTTCAACTCATACATTCATTCAATTTATAATATTTTAAATACTCTTCTTCACGAGCATAGACTATTTTAGCTTTTTTTATTGAATATAAAGGACGGTTTTTAATAAAATTTTATATTAACTGCTAGTTGAACATTATGATTATTATTGTTTGTATAAATATTTTAGCTAGGTTTTTAAATATAAGCATGTATTTCTGATGAGAGCTTTATTCAGCCATGTAAAATTTTAAGTGAACTAAGTCGAAGCCCGTCACTTCTCGGCTGCATAAAGGTCCTTTAAATACTGACATGGCAATTTTCTTGAGAAAGCTAACATCGTCTAGTTTAAGAATAGATACGTTCTAATATACTCTGTAAATTTGTATTACATGTATGTATTCGCAGGTTGCAAATTGAATCTCCCTGTTCATTTAGTATTCTTGGTGGACTATTTTCATCCAGTAACGATCGCTGTAGAAATTAGTAAATTGATTATTTTATAGCAAAATTATACTTATCTCCCAAGTTAAAATTAGCTTTCGGTGACCTGACGAAGAAGTGTCATTGTTAGGTGAGAAAAAGTCGTATGCGATTGTAATTGGAAGCTGAAAATCATCCTTCTGGTCTCATAATAATATCTCACCCTTCTATAGTCTCTTTCTCAAAAATTTTGCATGTAAGTTTACATGTTAGTGCAGTCTAATATATGTACGAAAATATTAATGTATCCTAGTAAGTAATAATAAGTAGTGCATTTATTCATTGATTCTATCCATTCCACATTCATAAAATCACAATATGAATCTTTTTAGGCAGGAAGTGTTGTGGGCAGTGTGTAGGGTAAAATTCCAAATGTTTTGAACTGCAGTGTCATTCAATCTTTCCACAAACGTGTTTGCGGACATATTTTGAATATGTTCCTAACACCTTCGTTATTGTGAGAATCCTTAGGGCAAATGTTTACAATCATCAATAATTCCTTCGATAAGCAGTAGATTGCTTGTTATACAAGTTCAAAATGACGAAGGCACTCTTTTTTGACGGATCAATAAATTATACTTGCAATCTTTATTCTCGAAAGATTCGATATATAGTCATGGAAAATATTTGTCTGAGTGAAGAACTCTGAATACAGAACATCAAACAGGGATCAATGTTGCTTCCTCTTTCAATAAACGCAGCACCTCTTGCGACCATCATAATAATTGTATCGGTTTTTGCGAACCCCCTCGTTATTTGAATAATAATTATAATGGTAGAAACGTGGCCTCTATTACTGTGAATAAGGAAACAACATATATTTTTGACAGATGCTCTGAGTTCTGATTTTTCAACTCTTATAACTCCACTAGACTGTGGTCAAGCATATTTTCCATACTTGTATATATTGTCATAAAAAGACTTACGTTGTTTACTAGTAAACAATAACCTCAGTCTTAAGTAGCAAAACAATAGGAATAAAAACTCAAACGCACACCGAATTGGTTATACAAGATATAGTATACATTTAGCACACTCCCACTGACTGACACCCAAAAAGCAATATTTCAGTATATTTACGGAATGTTCTATGATGAAGTGGGATCTAATTAGCTTAAAACTGAGTGCAAAAGTCACAAGCAAATCGGAATTGAACTAACTTCAAAAGAAGCACGAGAATGCGTAGTGATTGTTCAAAAAGAGAATGCAAAAAGCTCTGCAATTGAAAAATGTATACATACATTTTTATTTATGGTCTTTTTAATTAGAAATCATGCTCTAAGTGTTGCTGTAGACGATTCTGAACAATAATGTTCCTAAAATGATCGCTCTTTTATTATCTGTTGATTGACTACTGTTTTTCTTGATAATCTGAAATATATCTTACCATCTAAAAGGCATATTCGTGACCGAATATATTTTGCAATACTCAAAACTTCTATCATCGGTTTTATGTTATTAACGGTTCTATGAACTTGTGCAATTGAAGCTGATTGTTTCTTACTAATGTTCATCTAGTTGGACGAAAAGGGAAACTTGACATGTTTAACAACATTAGTAACACTTGCAAAATACTGACTCAGTTTTAAGCTGCTTGATTCCCAATTTCAAATTGATTCTGCTGGAGATAAGTAGTTCTTAAAACTAAAAGGAAAATTGCATTTATAATTAGCCTTGTAGTCTTTTTGTATTTTTTTAAGGCCACTTAACTCTTAAACTACGCTGTGTGAAATTGTTGGACCATTTCTAAATTATAAATATTTATTTGGTCTTATTAGATTTAATTTGGCTCGTCGTAAATGCAATATTTAGTACAATGACGTAAGTAGTATTTGTGTATTTGTCAGGTTGTTCTTGAAAGTGTCGAATATTGTAAGCTGCAGTTTTTTATAATCTGACTATCCAAATTAAACTAATCAGAGCAATTAATTTGAGGAAAAAGCTCAATCGTATGACTAGCATAATATTTTTTTTAATTTAGTTTTATTTTAATTAAAATAGGTTCGACTTTCAAAACTGTGTTGTATGCTATATGCTATGATAATTTAAATAAATAAGTTCATATTTTAAGTTTTAAATTGTCCCTTTATTTCAAATTCATTAAACCTAGTTAGCTTTAAGCTACTATACAAGCAAGAAAAGCATTTTGGCTACCAAATGAAAAAAAAAATTAGGAAATTGGTTTATTCGTTAATGGCGCGGCAATTTTACAAATTGGACCATCATTTCAAATATGTTTAGTGATGTAAACTGAAAAAAAAAATTCTTTTTTTAGAAAAAAAAGCGGTCTTTTCATTTTCAAAAATTTCATGTTTATAGAGGAATGGGTAAACTTGAAGCAGAGAAATTTAGCATCTCTTTAAAATAATATTTATTTATTTAAGAGCATAGAGGTATACCGAGTGTCAACGAAATCGTTTAACAAGGCACCATTCAAATGTTTTTTAAGGAGAAATTTAAAATTGTAGATGGCACTGCAAGTGACGTACTTCAGCATCGCACCTAAAAATTTTGTTATTAAGGTCATTTAAAGTGCTAAATAAAAGGTTATTTTTAATGTGCAGTGTTCATGAAGTGAGTCTTTGTTAGCAGTAATAATTTTCGCCGCATCTCGGAGCAGGGAGTTGCATATTTGTGAGTAGAAAAATTTGTATTTCATTTTCTCCACATAAAATGGGTTTATCAACAACCGATATGAGAGATAAAAACCACGATAGTCAGCACATTTACTGATAAATTTCTTCAGGAAATTGCTGATAGAGTTTTAAAAATTATTGAAAACAAATTTGAAGAACAACAAAGGGAACTTATTGATAGCTATGCCAGTAAAATAAGTACCCTGGAGACCGAAAATCAATCACTAAAAAGAGGGATAGACGACCAGGAACAGGCTGCGCGCGGCCTCAACATTAGAATCTTTGATTTGCAGTTCAAAAATGGCGAAGACCTACGTACCGAAGTCACCAGTTTGTTTACAAGAAAATTAAAAGTAAATATTCAGAATGCCGATATTTAAAATTGTTTTCGTGTCAGTGCTAAAAACCCAACTGATAAACCTCCCGCAGTGTTTGTTCGTTTTTTTACAGACGCCATTCAAAGTTCAGTTTTTAAAAATCGGAAATACCTTAAAAATACCCGTATTTACTTAGAAGACCTAACAAGGGTGCGACTTTCTCTGCTCGATGCTCCGGTCAATAAGTTTTCGCTTAAAAATGCGTATACTTTAAACGGTAATGTTTATACACTGTGGGCAAAATTAAATTGGAACCCTCTTTAATGCTTAATAACTTTTTTATTTTTAAAGGATTTTTTATGATTTTTGGATATGTTATGGCCTAAGGTATTGGGATTAAAAAGAACTTTGCAAAGACGATCTACTTCAGTGGCGTACAGAAAAGGGAGTATTTTTCAAAACCAATGTATTTCAGGTCGTTGCAAAAATAGGCCAAATGAAATAAAGATGTAAAAATGGACAAAAAAGATTTGAAAGGGTTCAGAATATTGACCATTAAAAAACCAGGTCAATACAAACAAAATTAAAATTAATACTTTAATTTTGATCAAACCATGTCTTGTGGGCCAAGTTAAATTGGATCCTTTTTTAATGCTTAATAACCTTTTAATTTCAAAGGATTTTTTATCGTTTTTGGATATGTCATGGCCTAAGATATTAGATTCAAAAAGAAATTTGTAAAGCGGGTCTACTTCAGTGGCGTACATTAAAATTTAAAATTATTTTTTTTATTTTAAAAATTTTAAGTAGATTCTAAATTTCTGTACGCCAATGAAGTAGACCCGCTTTGCAAAGTTTTCTTTGATTCTAATGTCTTTAGCCATAACATATCCAAAAATGTTAAAAAAATCCTTTGCAAATAAGCTTTAAAAAAGGATCCATTTTAATTTGCTTGATAACTTTTTTATTTTCAAACGCTTTTTTATCATTTTTGGATATGTTATGGTCTAAGGTAATGGGATTAAAAAGAACTTTGCAAAGGCGCTCTACTTCAGTGGCGTTCAGAAAAGGGGGTATTTTTCCAAGCCAATGTATTTCAGGTCGGTGCAAAAATCGGCCAAATGAAATAAAGATGTGAAAATGCGCAAAAAAGATTACTAAAAACAAAATAAAAATTTATACTTTAATTTTGATAAAACCATGTCTCGTGGGCCAAATTAAATTGGATTATTTTTTAATGCTTAGTGACTTTTTATTTGCAAAGGATTTTTTATCATTTTTGAATATATTATGACCTAAGGCATTAGAATCAAAGAGATTTTTAAAATTAAAAAAATAATAATTTTAAATTTTAATGTACGCCGCTGAAGTAGACCCGCTTTACAAATTTCGTTTTGAATATAGTATCTTAGGCCATGACATATCCAAAAATGATAAAAAAAATCCTTTGAAAATAAAAAGTCATTAAGCATTAAAAAAGATTTAATTTAACTTGGCCCACAAGACATGGTTTTTCCAAAATTAAAGTCTCAATTTTTATTTTTGTTTGTATTGACGTATTCACCTAGTTTTTTAATGGTCAATATTCCGGACCCTTTCAAATCCTTTTTGCCGATTTCTACATCTTTATTTCATTTGGCCGATTTTTGCAACGACCTGAAATACATTGGTTTTGAAAAATACTCTCTTTCCTGTGCGCCACTGAAGTAGACCGTCTTTGCAAAGTTCTTTTTAATCCCAATACTTTAGGCCATAGCATATCCAAAAATGATAAAAAAATCCTTTGAAAATAAAAGGTTATTAAGCATTAAAAAAGGATCAAATTTAACTTGGCCCACAAGACATGGTTTTATCAAAATTAAGGTATCAATTTTAATTTTGTTTGTATTGACCTGGTTTCTTAATGGTCAATATTCCGAACCCTTTCAAATCTTTTTTGCCCATTTTTACATCTTTATTTCATTTGGCCGATTTTTGCAACGACATGAAATACATTGGTTTTAAAAAATACTCCCTTTTCTGTACGCCACTGAAGTAGATCGTCTTTGCCAAATTCTTTTTAATGCCAATACCTTAGGCCATAACATATCCAAAAATGATACAAAATTCTTTGAAAATAAAAAAGTTATTAAGCATTAAAGAGGGTTCCAATTTAATTTTGCCCACAGTGTATAAAAATAAATGACGTTGTTCACAAAGTGTCATCAGTGAGTGATCTGGATACTTTTTGATTGGGTGATGATGTAAACGTGAGTCTTCTTCCCTTCCGTTCAGTTGGGCTTAGATGACTAAATCATCTATCTACCCAATTTCAAGTATTATATGCTAAAACAAAAAAAGGAGAGCTGCTATTAACGCGTCTGGTTTGCACCATCACACTCCTCTTTCAACTATTTTAAAAAGCAAGCGTCTCAGCAATAAGCACTTGCAAAAGCACAAAGCACCATTCCAATAAACATGCCAAGCATTGATTTTAGTCTATAGATCCAAATTACATGCACTTAAAAAAGCATTTATAAGTTTAACACTGTGCACAGTAGGAAAAGCTAGCAAATCTACAATATTTACAACTGATAATTGATTGTAATATTTAAAGTCCAAAAATTGGTAGTACAATCGATTTTGGTAAATCTTCTTCATAGTGCAATTGAGCAACACATGTAACACTGTTCAAATCTCTCCACATTCACACAAGTCTGTATCTTTAACTCCTATTCTATACATATGTTGAGGAACAAGACAATGTCCTGTACGCATCCTACACATCATTGTAATAATTTTCCTACTTAGGTTGAAACCATTATACCATGTCTTCCTTGGAAAAGTCTCCACAAATTGTCTCAAAAAGCCTCCCTTTTCTCGAGTCTTGTATCTTCCATAATTCACTCCATTCTTTAAAAATCTCCCCCTTTATAATCCTTACTACATCTTTCCAATCTGAATGTTTTACATTACATTCGTTCAAATCCCTTGCCTTCTTAACAATTCCATCTGCCAAGTCATTTCCCTCAATAAAGGAATGACTTGGGATCCAAACAAATTCTATTTTTGATCCTTGATTTATACAATTCCATAAAAACTGTTTGACACTTAATGTAATATAATCTGATGAAAAATCAATACCTTGTTTAGTAATTTTCTGTAAAGCACTCAATAAATCAGAGAAGATGATTGCTCGTGGGATTTTATGTTGTATTATTTTTTTAATGGCACATCCTATTGCAAGCACTTCAGCCGTACATACTGACATTTCATCTCTTAATTTCATTGCAAACTCTTATCTTTTTACTTGGAATTACCACTCCTAGTCCAACTCTGCCAGAGTTTGAGTCTCTGGACCCATCTGTAAATACATGACAAGAATCTGGCCATTTTTCCTTAACCAGTCCATTAAACCATCTTCTGTTATTATGGTCACCCTTTCTAAGTTGTAACTTACAAAACGTGTTTAAAATTTCTATTTGTATTTCATAAGGGAATTCAAAACATGGTAGTTGATCTCTTTTCTTTAATTTATCATAGTGGGTTAAACATTTGTCTAAAGCTTCTATTACAGGATTTTCAAATCTATCCAAATACATTATTTGTTCTTGGTTAAAATTTCTATACATCTCTATTAGCAGTTCATTGACAGGGCTGTTTGACAAAGATAAGTTTCTAATGACTAATTGGGAGGCTAGGAAGATTCTTCTATACTTTAAAGGAAGTTCAGCATTTTCTGCTAACAAAGAATTGATTGGAGTAGATTTCATTGCACCGATGATTATTCTTAACGCCTGATATTGTACTTTGTCTAATCTTGCAATAATATTCTTGGGACTACAATTCAACAAAATCATTCCAAAATCTAAATGCGATCTTACCAATCCAGAATACATAAGACGTAATATACCAAGATGTGCTCCCCACCAGACTCTACTGACTGCCTTCATACAATTTATTCCTTTTTGAGCCTTTGCTACCATTGTGCCTATATGACTTTTAAGTGTCATTCTACGATCTAATGTTACACCCAAATATGTAACTTCTTGTTTCCAACTGATACTCTGATCTCCTACAACTATATTTGGATATGGTGATATCTTCCCTCTTTCAAATAAAATAGCCAAAGATTTGTCAATTGATACATTCAGGTCATATTCAAACAACCAGTTAAGCACATTGTTTATAGTTTTGTTAATTTTTTCCCCCATTAAATTTAAATTTCTTCCACTAGTAAACAAGACAAAATCATCAGCATATTGTAATAATGTTACGTCCTTTTCAATTACTTGATACAGAGAATCTGTGTAAACACTAAAGAGCACAGCACTCAAGGGAAATCCCTGTGGTATACCCTTATTTGTAAAGTAAGGTCCCACCGAACTGGAACCTTTTTTAAAAAATAATTTCCTTCCAATGAATAAATTCTGAATTAGCAATATCAAGTCTTTCGGAATTTATAAAAAAATTTAATTTTTGCATCAATTTGTTCACATTAACATTATCGTAGGCAGCTGCTACATCCAAGAAGACTGCCATTACTTTGACTTTTTTTCTAAATGAATTATATATATTCCCTACCAAATATGCTAAACTGTCATTAATGCCCTTGCCCTTTCTAAAACTAAACTGCAACGGATACAGTGAGCCAACGCTCTCCAAAGAATATTCCAATCTATTTTTAATTAAACTCCAATATTTTCCCTACACAATTGGACATTGCTATAAATCTAAAACCATTTATTACAGAATGATCCCTGCCTGGCTTGGGTATGATGTTAACTAAATGTGTTTTCCAGTCAATATGAATAACTCCTGTTCGCAGGCTTTTATTAAATATTTCCAATAAAATCATTAGCACATTGTGAGGTAGATTTCCACATAGGCTATATGGAAAACCATCCATCCCTGGAGCTGTATATATTTTTTTGTCCAATATTATCTTAAGTTCTCTGTACGAAAACTCTTTACTACTTACATTATTTAATGAAATACTATCCTCACTCGAAGGAATAAAAGGTGGGCATAGATCATTAATTGCTTGTTCATATATTAAGTCCCCTATAACGATTTTACTTTCACTTTGGCTTAGGCCTTTTCTTAATTTCTTGATATTTTTCCAAACTTTTTTAATAGGGTAGGTCCTATTAAGATTTTCACAGAACGATCTAAAACTTATTTTCCTTTTAAAATTAAATATCTGTTTAGCTTTTGCTATTTTTTGTTTCATATATAAAAAGTTTTCCAAAGAAGTATTTTCCCAATAATTTTTTATAGCTATTTTCCTTTCTTTTATTAAATCATTACACTCTTCATCCCACCAGGACGTTGGGGTTTTCGGGGAGAATTTAACATTAGGTTTTATTTTAGGTACATTTTTTAACACAGTATCCAAAATTACAACCTGAAAGTCATCATAATTGTTAATACCATTACACATAATACCATTTTTTCCCAGTTGACTTTTTTAAAATTCTGCAAATACTGACAATAGCCGTTTGGATTTTCCGTGATATTGATTTGAACATTATATTGAATATAGATTGAAAAATGATCACTTCCCCCTGCATCCGTCACCGTTTCCCAACTACATAAGGGAGAAACTTCTGGGAACACATACTTACATCTGGAGCGTTTTTTGACTGAAAAAGGACCCGAGTAGGTTCGCCATTATTTAATAACACAAAATCACTTCTATCCAAAAAATCCAAAATAACCTTCCCATTGCAATTACTTAAAGTAGAACCCCACAAAGCATTTTGAGCATTTAAATCTCCTAGAATAAAGGTATTATTTTTGTATGAATTATTTATTTCCAACAGCATGTTTATGTCCAATTTAATATTAGGAGGATTATATATATTAAAAATATTATATTTATGAATAACTTTTGTGCCCATAACCTGACAATGATCTGGTATATCCAGATTCTCTGTAGGTATTGTACCTTTAAACCATATTTAACTAAAATGACTATGCCACCCTTCCCATCATCTCTATCTTGTCTAAAAATGTTATAAGTAGGGATATTAAAAATAAAAATAGGTTTTAACCATGTTTCCTGTAAAATGAGTATATGTGGTTTTAAATTATGTATGACATTTAAAAGATCTGATTTATTACTATTTACACTACGTATATTCCATTGAATAATAAGTAATTTATCTATAACTGACATCTTTGCTAAATGTAATTTTATCCATACAACCCTGCAAAAAACTTACTACAGAACAATAATCGTTTCCAGTTAAATTGCTGCCTTTTAAAATTGATAAAATCTGTAACATTTGAGAAAATGTTACTCTATTATCATTATCAGAGGTATCTCCCATCTCTGAATTTAAATCAAAACTTACATTATTCACCTGACTGCCCAAACCTGACCTTTCTGCATCTTCATATTGCATATGTCTCTCCGTTCTTCCTGAAGGAAATAACAAACATTGTTGATGTGCCATGTTATCATACCCTGGAGAAATGGGCAATTTTCTTTTATTTGTACTACTTGCTATTTTATTATACCTTTCTCTATTATCAGTTCTTCCTGTCTCCATGTACCGTCTTCGATCTTGTACTGTTATACATTCAGAAACCACTTTTGTCTTGAGGGGTGGGAATTCGTTAGACAAGAGATTTGTGTTTACATCCCATTTTCTTTCTTCACTTAACTTGCCTTTCCTATTTTTCTTCGAACTGCTAATTTGAGGAAATTTTTTACATGCTTGAAAAATACATTTTCACAGGCCATGTGTATATTAATCTGCTTCTGTCTCTGATATTCCAAACATTCCCTTTTTTATCATGTTCCAACTCTCCACATTTAGAACATCTTTTTTTCCCTTTACAGGTCCTCTTTGTGTGCCCTAAGTTTCATTCATTCAAAACATTGAACTACTGGTGAGATATAAATGGTAATTTTATGTTCTACTCTATACATTTTTACGTGAGTTGGTAACCTCTTACCCTCAAAGGTAAGTACTACAGTCCCTGTTGGGACAAATTCTACTTTATCTATTAAATTTCCTTCTTCATTTTGAATTTTTGTCAAACTTCTTCTGGATAATCTTCTTGCAGCTATACATTTATAAGGACTTTTGATTTGTTCGACAATTTCTTCCGTTGAGTGGGATAACCCAACATCTCTAATGATATCTCTACAAGATATCATCCTCACCGGAACATACTTTTTATATCCTTCAGCTAATACAGTGTTATTATCAATAAATTATAATCTTCATCAGATTATATTAATGAACTCACAAGAATAACAGCAACTAGTAGAACTTTAATTGATGCAATTTTTGTTAGTGATAAAGCACTATTGATACACATAATATTTCAGGTCATAAATTAATTTTTTGTACTTTAAATTTTTGTAAAAAAATTATAAAACCTAAAGTTATTAAATATTGCTGCTTTCGAAATTTTAAGGTCAACAATTTTAATAGTGATTTAAAAGATTTGCCATGGGATCTTATTATTTATGTAAATGAAATTGACGAAAAGATAAAAGTTCTAAATGACCTTCTTCTAACATTATTTGATGCTCACGCTCCTATTAAAGAAGCTCGGATAACTAAACCTAAAGCTCCATGGTTAACTGAAAATATAAAAATATTTATGAAACAAAGGGACACAGCATTGCAAAAATTTAAAAGATCTAGGGACAATAATGATTGGCTTTTTTATAAAAACTTAAGAAATTTGTTTTAATGACTCTCTAAACTTTTCTTTTAATTCAGCAACTGTAGCTGAGGTCAATCAATACATGCATCAAATTAAAACAAATGCAACAGGGGTAGACGAAATTTCCCCGTTAATGCTAAAATACTGCAGTCGTTACATAGATAAATATATAACACATATTATTAATTCCTATTTAGAAATAAATTCTTTTCCGGGTATTTCGAAAATATCTATTGGAAAACCCTTAGCCAAAAATAATAATCCTAATTCTTTTAACGACTTAAGAATAATCAGCATATTTCCTGCGCTTTCTAAAATATTCGAGATAGTTTTATTTAATCAAAAATATATAGCTACACTATTCCTAATAAAATTGTACCAGAATGTCAATGTGGATTTAAGAAAAAATCAAGTACTGATATTGCTCTTATTAATGTCGTTGATGATATTACTCGTGCTTGTAATGAGAAACTTTTGAGTGTCTTAATACTTCTGAATTTTTCTAAAGCATTCGATACAGTAGATCATAAATTATTAATTTCTAAATTAAAATATTACGGCTTTTCTTTTCAGGCATGCCAACTTGTTACATCGTACTTTTCTAATCGTTATCAGAAAATATGTTCTGATGGCAAATTCTCCAATCAAATTGAAATTTTATCAGGAGTAACACAAGGTTCCATTTTGGGACCCTTGCTTTTTCTTCTTTATACATCTGATATCCTCAACTCTCTAAGATTTTGTAAAGTACAGGCATATGCTAATGATACCCAGATTTATTGTTGTTTTAATTTTGAAAATAGTTTGGAGGCAGAGCAATTTATAAACCAGGATCTTAATACAATAAGTGAACTCTCCAGGGCCCACAGTCTACAACTGAACCCTTCGAAATCACATTTAATGCTATTTGGAAACAAAAATAAACTAAAACTTTTAAAGGCAAATATCAATATAAAATTGGATAACACGAGATTACCTGTTGTGGATTCTGCAAAGAACCTGGGAATAATTTGGATTCTGACGCGTTTCCGAGAATATTTTAAAAAACTATTCCAAAAAGCATACATGTCACTAAAAATATTGTATAATAACAGGCGTTTTTTAAACTTTAAGTTAAGAAAACAACTGCGAATCACTTGTCCTCTCATAGTTTATGGCTATTTTATAGATAGTGAACATATGTCACATTCAAAGACTCCAAAACTCTTGTTTATGACTTTTTTATAGATAGTGAACATAATGTCATATTCAAAGACTCCAAAACTCTTGAATGGTCCCGAATTATATGGGACACTAGAAGAACGACTTGTCCCAAGAAGCAGTATTCATTCTATAAATGTAAGATTCGGACATAAACTGACAATGCCGCATCATCAGAGTTCCTTGTTTCAGAGGTTTTACTTTTAATGCAATTCGTCTTTACAATTCTCTGCCGAATAACTTAATTAATTTAAATATTGACCAATTTAAAAGAAAGTACAAAGATTATTTAATACACTTACAATTTCATTGATAATTTTTTTCTCTCTTTCTTCGCTTGGTGGCTAATATTAATTCTGGTCACTTTAGTTTTTTTTTGGTTTCAACTGCTTCGTTCTTCCATCTTTTACAGGTTGCCCTTTGGTAATTGGTATTTTTTTCTTTATGAAGAAAATCGGATGCAACTAGTGCGCAATTTATTTACTTATTAGAATAGAAGTTTGGGTGTGAGGTGGTTCAGTAGAGTAGCTATTAAAAGCTAGACTGCGCCATTTCTGAGCCCTTTAAGTTTATTTTTTCTTGAAATAATATGTGTATTACCTTTTTATTCTTTAAAAAGGCTGTTATTATTATTATTATTATTATAAATTTTGGTTGAAGATATGGTTTATCAAAGCTCAGATTTCCCACTAAAAAACAAATGAATATTACTTCCGGTTTGACCGGAAGTGGGCATGAAGCAAGGATCTCAAATACAACTATTACATGTTTTTACATATTTGAATAGAGCTTGAGATTCCCTTTTCAACGATGTATCACAAGTTCGTATTTTTTTTCAAGATGGCGGCCTAGAGGTCATTTATTCCAAATTCAATATAGCGGCATTTTGACATCACCAATGGATTTTTTGTCATACTATCCGTTGACGTAGGAGACAAGATAGGTTTTCTTGCAGTTTTTTCCCACTGTTGGAAATTCTAGACAATTGTTATAAAATTGGAGAATTTTTAAAGAGTCTTATCCACAGTACCGAAACAGAATTATTGCACTCGACGCGCGTTTTGCTAACCATGTTAGCATCAGGAGATAATTAAAACTAAATTTAAAATCTACCTAACTCTCTTTTATACCAAATGTTTGCTTAATCAAGCGGAACCAATCCTGGAATCCCATTAGTCACGCTCGATCAACCAATACAATGGACTACACGGAATAGGCCCTCTATCTCTATTTAAACTGTTCTTACATTTAATAATTTCCATACTTTCATATGCGTCTGATAAATCTATCAGTTATATTATGAATTAATTTTAAAATTTGAATTGTTATTCTATGATTATCATCAAAAGCATTCTCGGCAACACTTCATTTTTCTGTTCTATCATACTTTAAATGAGCTGTGTGTTCCTTGAATCACGTAGACTTTGCTTAAAAACTTTCTCTCTAACTGTTCTGTAAATACGAAACTTCTGTCAGCTGGAACACTTCTTCCTCTATTTTTCTTTGTTATTTTCACTTTCTCCTCTGATGACGTTCTCTAAAAAATTAAGGAGTTTTGTAAATTACCTCTAAAAACTTAAAGCCATTTATAGATATTATCACACCACTGACACAAAGCACCAAAGACCAAAGCAAATTATGAAAACGGCAAGTACCTATCTTTTTTCTAAACCGAGATATTAAGAAAAAAATATTAAATCAGGTAAGGGAACCGGTTGTAAAGGCAAAACTTAGTACCATTAAATATTTTAGTTATAGAATATTTAATGCTATAAAAGAAAAACTAATCCTGGAAAATGGTGTCCAAAGACCATGAAGAACGCTGTTAGCGCTGCAGTATATAGTCAGATGGGGTATTTGAAGGCTTCAGAGCTATATAGTCTACCTCAAAAGACTTTGGAAAGGAAAGTAAGCAATGTCTACCACAATCACAAAAGATGAAGAGGATCGGCTGATTATATATCTTTAAAAAAAAAATAAGAAAAATTTGGATTGGCTAAACTAGAACTAAGGAATCTGGCATACTCTTTTCAAGATGGCGTCTATTGATGAGGTCAGTGATGTTTCTGTTAATACATTGTGTAAAATCTGTGACAAATGTATAAGAAAAATTGTGAAATGTGTCATGCAATGCTTGTTACCATAGTTATTGTGTTGTGAAGAGTCCCGGATTTGTAGTTGCTGGTGAAAATGAAATAAAGTGTGTTGAATGTGCCGCCGCCGACGACTCTGCTAGATTGACAGCTGAAGAGAAACTCTCATTTTATATAAAAAGTAATGGGATATTGGTGGCTCTGGTTATGGAACTCTTTGAAAAAAAGTGATCTATATCGTGACAAATAGATTACTTAGAGTTACAGCTACATTATTTCAAATTAAATCATGAGAAACAACAAAAACAAAAAGTGAGGTTCTTCTCCCAGTAGTCAACGACCGGATCTGTCAATTGGTGTGAAGTCAGCCCATGTGGCCTCGGCACCTGTTACCATGTTGCCAAGTGTTTTATTGAGTCCGACTTCCAATGTTTTTGTTGACTCAGCTGATGTGCATAACAAGGATCATAAAGTCTCAAAGTTGAATAATAAACAAAAACCGCCTTCCCAATTCAATAAAACGAAGATCAATAACATGAAAACTAAAACCAATGAAATTACACTCAGGCAAGTTAATGAAGCTTTGGACTTGGCTTTGGCTCCAAATTCTACTTAATCAAACATATCAGGGAATCCTCAATCGGTTTCAACCCAAGGTGAGAGTGTTAAAGTGCCTTCCGAAATCGGGTCCTTGTTGGGAAATAAAGGAGTAGCTGATCTTAATGGAGGACTTTTTCAGGGTGTACCGGGTAAAAAATGGTTATTTGTTGGTAGAGTTGCAGAATCAGTGACACCCAATATAATTTTGGGCTACATTAAGTGAAAGATTCATGTTTCTAAACATAAATCCATTAAAGTTGACGGACTCCCTTCCAAGTCCAACTCTAAATCATTTAAAATAGGTGTTGATGAAGCCTCCTATAAAGAACTGGATGACTGCAATTTTTGGCACCAGAACGTGATCTTTAGACCATTTATTTTCCGTCGAAAGTTTCATGGAAATGGAGACTCTCTGCCCGGACCTGGCCAAAATTTTCAGTCGGCAGGGATCAATCAAGAGACCTAAATGATCCAGAACTCTGCTGTAGAACTGAGTCAGACTTATTAAATGGTAATTGTTTAACCGTCTTACAGCTTAATGCCAGAAGTTTACGTAATACATTTTTGGAGTTTGTGACCTTAACAGAATTACCCTTACCTGATATAATTATTGTCACTGAATCATGATTAACTCCTGCACTAAAATGTAATACAAATGTAAATTGTTCTTTTGTCCTTGGGGGTGATCTAAATTTGCCTAGGGTTAGTTGGGAGGGTGTTTGCAGTGTTAGGTCTGACCAGGCTAAGGTTTGTGATTTCTTTAACACCTTTAATTGCATTCAGTCAGTTACTGGGGTAACCCGACCTTCTCAGACCCTGTATGGTAATGGTAATTTGTTGGATGTATTTATTGTCCAACCTCCTGAGTGGCTGGCTGATTGCTCTGTGGAGGATGGTATTGGAGACCATAAGTCAGTGGTGTTAAGGCTGAATGTCCGGACTGTAAAAAATAGCTGTTACAAGGTATTTTTTGATTATGGAAGGGCTGACTTAAACCTGCTTAACTCATATATATCTGGCAGATTTGAAGATTGGGCATCTAGATCTGGGAATATTGAGACTAGATGGTTGGAGTTCAAGGAAATCCTGTTGCAGGCTAGGAGGCTATCGGTACCCTTTCGAAAGACTAGAGTTAATGGTGAGCCAATTTATTATAATAGATCTATAAAAGTTCTTAAGAGAAAATGCCAAATTGCTCATAAATATCGAGGGGGGGGGGGGGGGGCAGTGTCATTTGAACAAATATAGGGAGCTGAGAAGAAAATTAAATAATGAAAAACGGATAGCCGAAAAACGATATCTATTAAGTCTTTTTGAGCAAAATAATAAATGTTATCAATGGCCAAAACTATATAATTACATCTCATCAAAGAAAGGCTCTTCAAAAACACTTCCCTCCTTAGTTCTGAATAACACTGTCTTCTCAACTTCTGTGGACAAGGCGGATGCTTTGAATGAATGTTTCTGTGCCAACTTTTCTCAAAATAGTGTAAATTTTGATATCAGTAATGATTCTTCTTACACTCCAGCTGAGCTATTTCAGTTTACAAGGGGTGATGTGTTGGGGTGCTTGAGAAGGTGCAAACGTAGCTTCACAGAGGGACCTGATGGTTTATGCAGTGGGTTACTTATGTTGGCAGCTGAGAGTATCAGTCCCTATTTAAAAATCATGTTCGATATTAATTTAAATAATTGTTCTTTACCCAAAGATTGGAAGAGAGCTACTGTTATTCCTTTGCACAAATCTGGCAAAAAGTTTGATCCTAGAAATTATAGACCTATTAGCCTAACATCAGTATGTTGTAAATTATTTGAGCAAATTTTATGTCAATATATAAGGAAGCAGCTTGATTTTTCAGGCTTTTTTTTATAACAAACAATATGGGTTCCGCCCATCATATTCTTGTGAAACAGCTCTTCTCACGCTTACTCAAAACATAATAAAGTCTCTTGAGACTGGCTATCAGGTCGATGCTATAGCTTTGAATTTCCAAAAAGCCTTCGATGTGGTTGCCCATGATAAGCTTATAAGTAAATTATTCACTTTAAATATTGGCAAACGTGTCATTTCATGGTTACAAAACTTTCTTCAGGGGAGAACACAAAGAGTTATGGTGGATGGGTCTGTTTCGTCGGAGAAGGCAGTTACGTCGGGCGTTCCTCAGGGGAGTGTTATTGGACCTTTGGCCTTCTTAATATTCATTAATGATTTACCTTTGGGAATTGACTCAGGTGTGCTGCGTTTTGCTGATGACTGTTTGATCTACCGCGAGGTGAAAAATCTTCAAGACATGCTATCTCTCCAATGGTATGAAGCTAAATAGTTCTAAAAGTCAGTTCATCACTTTTGGTAAAAGAAGAATAGATTCTGTTTATAAGATCTCTGACAATTTAGTATCTTCAGTCAACCACCTTAAATACCTGGGTATAGATCTGGCATCTGACCTCCATTGGGACTTTCACATAGGCAATTTGGTTAGAGATGCCTATAGAGTGCTGGGCGTTGTGATGCGAAATCTAAAAAAGGCATCAAGAGACACTCGGGAGAAAGCATATTTAACATATGTCAGGCCCATCTTGGAATATTGTTCCTCAGTTTGGCATCCTCACCAGGTTGGTCTCACGAGTGAGTTGGAGATGGTTCAGAGGAGGGCTGTGCGTTGGGTCTATTTGAATAGAATAGACGAGATTTTAGCCCCTCTACGGCTTTAATTGACTTGAAGTGGCCTTCTCTGAGTTATCGGAGAGAGAATTTCCTGAGGGTGGTGATTTATAAGGTTCATTCTGACCTTCCCTCCCTGCATGACTTGAAAACGTCTCTGCGACCACCCAATTACATTGGGAAATATGATAATCCCTACAAAATTGAACCCCCTAGGTTTAGGTGAAGTGTAGGGTTTTATTCACCTTTATGTGTAGGAGTGGGACTGTGGAACAGGCTTGATAAGTCCGTTTTTCAGGATGGTTTCCCCAGTCTTTACTCATTTAAGCAATCAATCAAATGACTTATTTAATAATTGAGTGATATACTTTAGATGTTTATATGTTAGATAGTTTTATATTTCTTTAAAAGTTTGTTTTTATATTTAAACATATTCTTAGTACTTAAGTGTAGTGTGTGGTGTATATACTTATATTAGTTAAGCAATATTGTGCAGCCACCAGCCTTTAAGGCTATTGATTGTAATTTTGATAAATAAAATAAATAAATAAAATACCAATGGGCCACAAAGTTAAATAAGCAACACAGCTTTTCCACAGGAAAAGAAAGGGCGTGTCCAAAATGGATAACGCTATTTTTGGCACATCATCAAAGCCTGTTAATTAAAGAACATGAAAATACAAGCGCATCACAATTCATGGATTTCAAGTTAATCAGTTGTTCGTCTTACCCCTGTCAGACTAGGGACCACCAAAGGAAATAGTCTCAGGCCGATGCATCCAGTGGAAGCGGCCCTAGGTGGTAGATGCATATGCCTACTCGCATCGTCCGGTGAAAGACCACCCCACCAGAACTGGGAGGCGCTAAGTGGTTTTCCCGAATCACGTTCCGTTTCCGCGCTGGTGGTTCCGGGTTCCACAGTAGGAATATAATAATATGGACATGATGGTGCTTCCGGGATCAAAATATTCCGGAGGTAAACTCCCCGGCCATTCGGATCTCCGGGCGCTGGGTGGCCCTGGGAGCCCTTCATTCCGCATTTCACAGACAGCAAAGATACCGAACCAATTTAGAATTGATTTCTGCAACATAAGAGGCCTAAATACAAACATAAATTCGGTACACCAACATCTACAGGCAAATAGACCACACATACTAGCCCTTACAGAAACACAAGTATGTTCTACAACAACAACAGTGAACTACCCTTATCCTGGTTACGACTTACATACCCGATTTAGACATAAGTTCGGAATATGCCTTTTTGTCCGAAGCGACCTTTCATGTCACCGCGAGGAGACACTCGAACCGAACAACCTTGACGTCATGTGGCTCAAGTTCACCGCCAAGGGATTAACCAAGTTTATATGTTGTCTCTATCGCCCTCCGAGCGATAGAGCCTACCAAAGCTTTTTTTCAACACTAGCTACCACTTTTGACTCAATACAGGTTGATCACCCCAGTTCAGAAATAATCGTTGTGGGAGACTTCAATGCCCACAACACCAACTGGCTCAAACATCACAACAAGACCGACAACGAAGGTAGAGAGGCTGAAGCATTCGCCATCAGCTGCGGGCTTACTCAAATTGTAGACGAACCAACTCGAATCTCAGAGAGGGGCGAATTCGCCGCCCTCCTGGATCTTTTTCTAACCACCAATCCTGACCAGTACACAGTTACAGTTGGTCCGCCATTAGGTACTTCCGACCACAAACTTATTACAACGGTTTGTGAATTGCCACTCGTACAGAAGGATCCACCATTGCCTCGCAAAATCTGGCATTACAATTCTGCAAACTGGGACGATCTGAGGGAGTTCTATCTAGATTTTCCTTGGCTCGACGTCTGCTTTGGCGCTGACGACCCGTCAGTCTGCTGTGAAAAGATCACGCAAGTAATCTCCTCAGGATTGGAAGCATACATCCCAAATTCCATCAAGTTACCATCAAAAGGAAAGCCCTGGTTCGACAAAAGATGCGAAAGAGCTGTGGGTAGGAAACAGCAAGCCTACAAGTACTGGCAGCAAAATCAGACCGCTGAAAATCGCAATTATTGTGTCGAAGCGAGAAACGAATGCAAGCGTGTTATCGACGAAACTAAGAACAAACACAATCAAAGGATCAGGAATAAACTTTTACAATGCCCCAGTGGCTCCAGGAATTTCTGGTCGGTAGCAAAGGCAGTCAGTAACAACTTTACAAAAACGTCTCTCCCACCTTTGACGGACGAACGTGGCATCACGGCGACTACAGCCAGGGAAAAAGCAAACATGCTCGCCAAAATGTTTTCTTCGCACTCTACCTTAGACGTCCCCCAAGGCAAAACTCTGCCCACCTTATCGAACATCAACACTACCATGGCAGAAGTCAAATTTCATCACCGTGATATTCGTAAAATCCTTAAAAATCTAGATACGCAAAAGGCATCAGGACCGGACGGAATACCTGCCATCGTGTTAAAGAACTGCGCCAACGAACTAACACCCGTTTTTTCCAGGCTTTTTTCTCTGTCTTACGGAAAAGGGATTTACCCATCTTCTTGGAAAGTCGCTCGAGTGCAACCTGTTCCAAAAAAGGGCAAGAAAACCACGCCCTTAAACTATCGTCCAATTGCCTTGCTTCCAATAATCTCCAAAGTCATGGAACGTGTAGTCAATCAGCAACTGCTCAAGTACCTCGAGAACAACAAAATAATCAGCGATAATCAATACGGCTTTCGCAAAGAGAGATCGACAGGAGATATATTGGCCTATGTCACTCATATATGGAGTAAGGCAATTGAGAACTACGGAGAGGCTCGAGCGATTGCGTTGGATATTTCAAAGGCATTCGACAGAGTTTGGCATGACGGACTGCTCAGCATACTACCGTCATTCGGACTGCCAGCCTCTCTCTGCAGCTGGCTTGCCAGTTTCCTTAAGAGCCGATCTCTGCACGTTGCAGTCGACGGACACATCTCGGACACATTTACCATCAACGCGGGCGTGCCTCAGGGCGCAATACTTTCACCAACTCTGTTCCTCATCTATATTAATGACCTGCTGACCGAAACAAATAATCCTGTTTACAGTTTTGCAGATGACAGTACCCTTGTCTCCCACTTTAGATCAGAAAAACCCTTACCAGCGACTGAGACTCATCACCGCAGACAGGAGCAGATTACAGCAATTAATCAAGACCTGGAGAAAGTTCAAACTTGGGGCGTCCGAAATTTGGTCCAGTTCAATGCAGCAAAGACCCAAGCAGCCACGTTTACCAAGAGGGCCAATACAGCGGGCCCTGACATTATTATGGCAGGGTCGACCATTCCTTCATCCTCGTCAATCGGACTGCTGGGTATCTCGGTCAACAGCAATATGTCCTGGCATGACCACGTTGCTAACATCGCAAAATCAGCCTTCCAGAAGCTTGGTGCGCTATTTCGCAACAAAAAACTCTATACACCGCAGCAGTTGCTCTTGCTCTACAAAGCGCAAATAAGACCGTGCTTAGAATATTGCTCACATATCTGGGGTGCCGCACCAAAGCACACCCTAAAGCTGCTGGATTCCATACAGAAGAGAGCAGTGCGTCTCGTCGGCGACCCGGAGTTGACCCGGAATCTAGATAGTCTGGAACACCGCAGACATGTAGCCGAGATATCTCTGTTTTACAGATACTTTCACGGCAGATGTTCCCAGGATTTGGCCCGCCTCATCCCGCCCCTGGCAGCTCCTGTCAGACAGTCACGACAGACGGCAAGAGCGCACCAGTTCGTCGTACAACTAGAAACTCCTAGAACATCGTTTTACAAGAACTCCTTTGTCTGGCGCACTGCATCACTGTGGAACTCACTCCCAGAACATCTGTTTCCCACTAATTACAACTTACAAATATTCAAGAGCCGTGTCAATCAACATCTTCGCACACACACCGCTCGTCGAGCGCCATAGGGTCTCCCTTTAGTGTGTGTGCCACTGCCATAAAAAAAAAAAATTATGTGATATTAGAGATAAGCATAGATTTACTTCAAATAAAACATGGAACTGTGGCGAAACAGGAATATCTGTTGTTCTGACAATCAGATCAAAAATTATTGCTCAGAGGACGAAGGCAAGTGGGAGCATTAACTATCGTAAGTTGATGAGCAGCTTGTGTAACGGGTGTTTCTGTTTGGCACAACTCTAGGCGGAATCATATGTGTCAGTTGGTTCAAACACTTTCAGTAGTGGTGTCGATAGTAATGTGATAGGTCCGCCACTTTTCTTTGATGTGCAATGCTATCTTTAGTCAACTCTGGGTCATCCACAAAATAGAGTGCTCGCCTCTGTATGGATATCTTGGGCAAGTCTTTGAGTGCTGAGCTCCACACATGAGAGCAGTGTTCCAGAGATGGTCTTACCTGAGCCTTATCGATAAAACTTTTTTGCTCTAGAATGCTCCTAGCTTTTGTGCTGCTACCTTGGCGGTTTTGGTGACGTGATTACGCCAAGGCATGTTGTCTTCTACGTTGACGCCTGGCAAGCTTATGGATGAGGTCAGAGTCAGTGTTTGTCCTGTCATTGATAATTTAGGTTCTACCCTGTTTGTTTTTTTTTTTAAGAAGACAGCTGCTTGAGTTCGTCCTGCGTTAAACTGGACATTGTTTCCCTCACCACATTCCATGATGTTCATATCTTCATTGATCAGTAATCTGATTTTCTCGCTTGCGATGGAAACGAGCAGCGGTGATTGAAGTCTGCGACATGAATGAGGATATGAGAGTTTGTCGTCTGCAAAGCTGTAAATAGAATTAGTTGTACTGTCTAAGAGATCGTTGATATAGAGAAGGAACAGTGTGTGACAGAATATACACCTTTTAAGGCATTGATTTTAAATTCGTCTGAGAAATCGGAAAGCCATAGAAGCAGTGGTGGTGGTAGTCCGTATGATATCAATTTGCTTAAAAGTCCGTCATGCCGCACCCTATCAAATGCTTTGAATATGTGGAGCTGTTAGTTCAGCAGCACATTTCTCAAGCACTGTTGCAGGAACGCCATCCGGTCCTGTGGCCTTGTCAGTGTCTAGGCTTTTGAGTATTCGTTTCACTTCCCGTTGGCGAAACAGCAGACCTGGCACTGAGCAATTCACTCTCGGAATAGTTGGAAGGAGTGTTTCCTTGAGGATCTAAGGTAGAATTGAATGCAAAACATTTCGGCACAATGTTCGTTTTTTCTTTGCCCTTTTCCACTATTGAGCCATCATCTTTGGTCAGTGATGGAATTGATGTCGTTCAGTCGTAAGAAACCCTTATTGACAGCTTTGCCAACTGACCAAAAGAAGCTCGATCCTTATTAGGGCAGTTGAGAAGCTTGTTCTTGATCTGCTCGTTATATCGCTCCTTGATCTCGTCAATGATCTGCTTACATTGGTTTCTAGTGGTGATGAATGAACATATTTCGATTTTCGGCTGTCGAATATCGGCGATATTTGCGATAGGCGGCGTTTTTAGCATTAACCGCTCTTGGTCAGTTTTTTTCCAAACCATAGTTTACTGTTTGAAGATACGTTTCATAGAAGAGGGGACGAAAACTTCCATACCAGCTAGGATAACTTGAACCACTCATCAGCAGATTCAGAGGTATTTTGATTTCTAAAGAAGATATATTTCCAAGGAAAAAAATATAAAACTCGGGAAGGTCTACTTGCCAATTCACAGGTTGCGGAGATAAGATTGAGGTCTGATGAGCCCAACAGAGGTTGGACGGTTATAGTAAAGTGTAAAGGTCAGGATTAGTTGTTTAGAATAGATCCAGGAGGATAGCAATAAAGTCTCGGGGATCCAGGTAGGTTCGTCAGCCAGCTGAGTAAGTCCGTGACTATAGCAAAAGTATCGGATTCTCGTCCTTCATCGTCGTTTTTGTTGAAGTGTTTCAAGTCTCCTACTATGACAATTTCTGCCGTTAGACAGTTGATCTGCAGAAAATCAGTTTGAATGGTAAGATTTGAGAAAAGCCGTTTATATTGGTATTCTCTAGGTGCATTTAGTTGCTCGATTCGTGCCTAATTTAAACCATATGACATCGAAGTCTTCCCATAGGTTCGTATGTTTCTTCTCGTTGGCAACATAAATCGTCTCGTAACAACTAATCCAGAGTTATGTTGAAATCAGGAGTAAAGGTTATATCAGGGTATAGCCAAATGAACACGAGTAGCGCTGCTTGATTTCCCTTTTGTTTCTGACCGAGCTAAGATATGAGGCTTACTTGATGTTAGGTGCTGGTTGACCGAGTTAATATTTGTGTTGATGCCTCTTATATTGCAGAAGTCCAATCGCAGTCTATTTTCTATCTTGGAGACGTTTTTAGAGACGTTGATGCCTGATGGTTCCCCCAGGACACCCTCCACCCGGGGATCCGAATGGGAGGAGTATTTTGATCTGGTAGGCGCCATCATGCAATATTTCTTCTTTTTCACCCTGGGAACCGGATCACAAAGGTATGGTGACGAAAGATGAACCAGAGGTCATTTCACGCGTCCCAAACCAATGTGGTGATATTTCACCGGGCGATGCGGGTGGACCACATCTAACACTTAGGCAATAATGAAGGTAAATAATGAAATATGTTGACGAAAGACGAAAGAGAAAGAAAAACAACGTCTTAAGTTAAAAATCAGCCAATAATGGTTGATATTAATATTAGTAGAGTGAAAAAGTTATATTTTCCACTACTAGCTTTAATATCAATCATTACTGACCGATTTTTAACTTGAGAATTTATTTTTCTTTCCCTTTTATCAAAATATTTCGTTATTTTCCTTCAATATAACCTAGGTCATAATGAACCCGTAGAGATTTGACACGTAAAAATCATAACATAAATTGACAGTTAGCATGCCTACTTGTTGAGAAAACAAAATACATATAATCTTGTAAGATTTGCAAGCAAAGATAAGTAGTAAGTCGATTGAAATATTCAATAGATAAGCAATCTTTTAAAATATATATAATAATTAATGCTTTAATAATTACAAAAATGTTTTATAGATGTATTAGTAGTGGAAAAAAATTGAATAACCTATTAAACACAGTTTAGACAACTGTTTTGCCTTCGCGTCTTAGGTATATCCCCCGTCATACGCTCCTCGGGATTTAAAATCGCCGCTCAGGCAATAATAGCGTCTGACCACAGATTATTCCTAATCTGTGGTCTGACTTAGATTAGTCACTTTAATGGCTCGTTAAATTAATCAATGTTTTGAATGTGTCAATGTCAGATTAGTGAAGCACTGACTAATCGGACTTCAAAGTAATGGCCCTAACTTTTACTTATATGACTAGTGAGTAATAGCCAAGCTCTGCAACTGCGAAGTAGGATACTTTTGCCTTGTCAGATGTAAAAAAAACTCAGTACAAAATACAATTTAAAATTTTAAATAGCCTTTTGAAGAGCGTCTTAACAGGACAATTTACTCAAATGAGAGACCTGATCGTTTACAGACGACAATGCTTGGTTGACCATTATTAGAGTCCTTCTATCTATCGAGACTTGACGTAGCCATTATTAACGCCAACTGTAGGGTACGCTTATAATAATTGTAGAAAAATACTACAAAAGTTTAGTGTATAGAGTAATGGGAATTGAAATTAGGTGCATTCCTTTCAATGGAATTGGTAAACAGTATCACCCGCTCTGTTAAATCAATATGATAACATTTGCACATATCGAGATCTAGGTATATGCCCATTATAATTTAATAATATTTAACGTTATACATTTAAGATTCAAGAACAATTTATTTTAACCGATATCAATCAACACTTCACACCCGAATTCACACCTTACGAAGAATGAAAGATGAAATCCCTAAATATACAAAGGCGGCATACACGCTCGAAGGACCAAAAGCATCAAAAACGCCGCGAGCGAATTGACCCGAATGGCTTTCGCGCCACTCGCCGAAGCAACCGAAATCAGTCCATCTGCGACCTTCGCGATAGCTGCACGCCAAAATGGCGGCGTTCCGCTATACGCACGCCGTGGTCAGCCGCATACCTGTTTCCTTGAGAACTAGAGGACAAATCGACTTGGAAGATGCTAAAAAAGAACACGAAAATTATGTTCGACTGCTCAGAGAACTGGGATTAGATGTTATAGAATTGCCACCTGATGAGGCTCTGCCAGAGTGCGTTTTTGTTGAAGATTGCGCTGTGGTGTGCAATGGGACAGCGCTTATAACTAGGCCAGGATCTGCACATCGTCAAAAAGAAGTAAGGTCATTTTCATTAATCAAAATTATTATATTGCACCTACTTAGTAAAAGAATTTTAGTCTTTATGCAATATACTTTTAAAACCAATGTGTTTTATGCATTATTGTAGACAGGCAAAGTACCTAACCCATATTTACTTTATTGTTCAAATAGCTGAATTGATGAGAGTTCAGTAAATCGCATCGCATAGTAAATAATATACTATTATTACAATATGTTGGAATAAATGAAATTAAGTTTGTAGATATACGAGCTAGAAACAATTAACATACAAAAAATATGAAAATGATGAAAAAAATCTTTATTTAATTTGTTTATGAGTAGTTATACTCATTATACTCGTTATACTGTTATACTAGACGTAAAATCTGAACTATTTCACGCCCAAAGCCGCTGTTCCTTCCATTTATATGTTGACATTTACTTTGCATTTTAAAAGGTCAAATATAAATTAGGAAATAAATTTGGCGACATTTAATTTAGGTCAATTAACTGGGATCTATAATTAGATCAACAATGTGTGAATGAATACTTCGTCAAATTAAATTACTTTCGGACAGTATTATTTTTAAAATACCTATTCTTATTAAATATTGACACTGGAAGATTTTCCATGAATAACTTAGTTCTAATAAAATAAATATCACCAAAAACCGGATTTGCGCTTTGAGCAGTTGTCGTACTATATTCACAAATTATGGTTTTGGTTCGTTTACTTTTATGGTACCTACACCTACCTACGCTAGGAAAGCTTTTTGATGCGGTTTTAGTTGCGGTTGTTCATTTGAAACGATTTGTAAATAATGAATAGGCAGGTATTATATGAATAAAGAGGTCCATTAACATTTATTTTTTGACATTTAGCTGTCTACTCTACCACTTAATACTACCAAAGAAAATAATAGCTTTGCGTAGCTAGTAGCTATTATTTTCTTTGATACTACTTACAATTACAACTAATTGATGATGACTAAATGCCCGATTATACGCAACCAAAATCCTTAAAATATACGCATATATTTGCACATTTATTTTTTTAATTTGTGCAGGATATATGCAAAAAAAACCTTAAATATGCAATGAATATGCAGTAATGGAACCATTAAAATTTGATTTTCTAAACAAATTTTCACTACATTAGGGGATTCAGGATTGAATAAAAATAAATTAAAGTTGTATATAACTTATTAAATCGCAAATA
The DNA here is from genome assembly GCA_016904865.1 of Pissodes strobi. NCBI lineage: Eukaryota > Metazoa > Arthropoda > Insecta > Coleoptera > Curculionidae > Pissodes > Pissodes strobi. Next base: position 84,507 of record MU187356.1, on the reverse strand, counting down.
AAAATTTCCTATATCAATTTATACCAAATTTATATTAAGATTAATTTGAAAAATTGGCACTATACTCTATTTTGAAATGGTGCGGAGTAATAAAACCTACTTATAAATGCAAAACGCTAACAGAGTGGTCAAATAAATGTTTGTGATTTCTAAATATTTAGCCACAGCTGTTATAGCCTGCTGTATTATATTTTAACCATTCCACCCTGTTTTGTATGGCAATCCCGCTGCAAACAATAGGCTTTATTAGCAAAGGGGCCATTTTCTACCTGCAGTAGCGTACGTTTGGGTATTTAATTTAAAATACCTGTTTTACCTAAGTACTTTTATTTATTCACTTATTTATGTATATTCAAAAACAGTTAGTATTACTGTAACATTTTATCACATATAATATTTATATAATAAGGTATAAGAATTGCGATTTTGTGTAAACAGTTATGTAGAGAACTATGGTATATCATTTTCGTCGTCAGAAAAATCCGTCGAATCTTCGTCATGTTCCAAGGATATAATTAAAGGCTCTACAATTAGGCCAATTAAATGGTCTAGTTTCCACATTTTTTCTTCTTCTTTTATAACATGCTCAATACACTTACGCCATTTTTCAGAATCGACATTTTTTAAAGATTCCTCAAAGATAATTTTAACATCTTTCATTTTAAACGTCGTGTTTCTCCTTGCTACATAACTTTTTACTTGGACCCAAACAAGTTCAATGGGATTTAATTCGCAATGATACGGAGGCAGACGAAGAATAGTAATATTTCGTTTCTGTGCAATTTTGTCAACTACATACTCGGTGAAACGAGCTTTATTTGAGGACACTATGGACAACAGTTCCTTTTTCACCATACTTTCATCAAATGGTATGTTATTCAGTCTAAACCCCTGAATAATATCCGCTTTTCTCCATGAATTAGTTGGTATTCTGTCAACTTTTCTGGAATGATAACTCGCATTGTCCATCACTATCACAGAATTAGGTGGAATGAGATCTAACATTTGTTCAAAATATTCTTCGAACACATCGCCATTCATGTCTTCATGGTAATCGCCAGAATGATTTAACTCAAACATTAACAAACCGCCCTCAACAAAACCATCAACACTTCCAAGGTGTGTAATAATCAGTCGCTTTCCTTTCCCAGATGGTGGTTTTAGTCCGGTGGACCAGCCTTCTAAGAATGCTTGACGAAAACTTGAAATATTTTTGTCTTGCCAAATCTTCCCAACCGTATATCCTTCATTAAGCCATGTTTCGTCCAGATAATAAATCTTTCTATTCTCACTTCGAAACTGCTTTATCTGTCTTAAGTAATGTCTCCTCCAGCAAATAATTTCATCTTTTTCGATTAGGAGCGATTTTCTGCTTTGTTTTTCCCAGCTGAAATTCATTTGTTTTAAAGTTGTCCACAATTTCTTCCTGCTTATCGTTGGAGACATATTTTGGTCTTGCTTCAAGGCTCCTAAAATTTTGTCATGGTTGGTATTTCCTTATTAAAATAAAAGGAATGTACTGTTCTTCTAATTATAAGTTTGTAGTCTTCATCGATAGGCACCGTCTTTCTTCCTGAAGATGGTATAGGTGGTTTTACAGCTCCACTTTTTCGTTCACACCTTAATTTATATATCGACGTTTTTGAAACACCCGTCATTTGCGAACACATTTCCACCACAGTATCAACGCTATACAGAGGATTTTGATATTTGAGGGCGTCATATACATTAAGAATAATATTCTTTTCGTTAACAGAAAATGGACATTTGCTCGCTCGTTTCACTGGAGAGAAAACTGAATTAGCCATTTTAATTGAAACTATGAAATGAAACAAACACACTGTGTCTTCTTCGGAAGAACAAATATAACTGAAAAATTACAATTACTTAAACTTTAGGGTATGCATCCAAAAAATCGTCAAATTTGAATGCTTACAATAGTAATAAAAAAACCTAAGTGTGATAAATATAATGCTGGGAAAGTCCGAGTATTAGGACAGGTAAACGTTTAAAATATGTACGTATATGTACGTAATTATATACGCCTATGTATCAGCCGTCAGAAAATGATTTATTACTTCGCATCATTTCGAAATAGAGTATAGTTATTAAGTGTGTTTTCAAGATTTTGAACTAAAAATTGTGGGATCTATTACTAAGGACATGTTTGTACAAAGAAAACGATCTCTCTACATCTACTGAAATTATCGGACAAAATTTTAATTTTGGAACTATAGTCTGTTTCAGAAATGTATAGAGTAATAAAACCTCATTAGGTATGAAAAATGACTACAGGGAGACCCACCAATAATTTATACCACTTCCATAGTTTGGCATTGGTTTTGGCAAAATTCTTTATTTTCAGTGAAGATGCAGGTAGTCAATTTATGCGTTTTTTGCCTATTACTGTTATCCATTCATAAACACTGAAAATGGTACGTCAAAGGCGTGCAGGTTGGATACTTATAGAAATAATTTAAATTTAATGAAATTTTATTTTAACAAAATAAGAATTTTATATAGGGTAACGGGTACAGTTATTGGCCACTTAAGGATTTTATTAATATATTTTTCATTTTGTTCTAAAATCATTAGGTCACAAATGATGCAATATTTTTTTCTCAAATAATAACATATTTAACTATTGGAAACAAAATTTTATTTTACAACTTCAATCTTCTAAATAATATAAAAATACAAATATTTCAAAACACAAAAAAATCACATATGGGCCACAAAGTTACAGCTGTAGGCCTAGCCATATACCAGTAATTGGCCACCTTAAAAATATGGAGTTTAGCCCAGACAAAGTTATGTTTTTTTTTTAGGTTTTTTTAGCACTATTATTCCACAGTTAATCCATTCTGGGTCCGCGAAGTGAAAAACCAAAACCATTGGACACTTAATGTATGGTGTCGAATCAAGCACTTTCGAGTCATTGGTCCATATTTTTTCCGTGAATCTCTTAACGGGCCTAGATATTTGAACTTCTTGCAAGTTGAATTACCCCAGCTTCCTGAAGAAGTTGATAACAACGAAACGTGGTTTCAACAACACGGAGCCTCTGCTCATTACCATCGGGAAGTTCGGGAATATTTAATTAATAGTTATAGCCACAAAAATGGATTGGTAGAGGCGGATTCATCGTGTGGCCTCCTCGATTATGTGACTTCACACCACTGGACTACTTTTTGTGGGGATATATTAAAGATCGTGTCTATGTTAATCCCCCTACAACACCCGAATGAGCCAGTATATGGATTGCGTGTGGAACAATAACACCTTTTATGCTAAGAAACGTGCAGGAAAATATAGTTAAAAGACTAAACATGTGTGTCGAAGTCGAAGGGCATCATTTTGAACATTTATTGCGCCATAATAATTACAAATAGGTACGTAGCGTAAGATAGCTTTTTCATTCTTTATGTTTTTCACAATACCGTAACGTAACTGTTAAAACTAAAAAATTCAAAATAAATGGCAAAGTATTAAGAATAGGTATAGGACATACTCAATAAAAGTTGAAGGGTTTTGTAAATTCTATCATAAAGAACAATAATATCCAGGGTGTTTAAAATTTAAATGGGCGATACGAATTTGTCTATTTTGAACACATATAACTGTAACATATAACTCGAATCTTATTATATGTATCTTTTGGTTCATCCCTAAACAACATTCATGTCAAAAAATATGAATGTTCTACCTTTAAAAACAAAGCCGCCATTGTCAAGTTTTTACATTAGTGAAAAGTCGATTTTTTTTGGAAAAATTAGAATATTGGAAAAACTAATAGGTTTAGGTATATAACATTATAAATAAAAAATTTATTGAATCTAACGCAGAATTCAAGAATAAAATAATAAATAGTATGTTCCATTTAAAAAAATATTTGTTGTATCCGCCACACTTTTTTGAAGCACCCAGTATGTTTAAAAATATTTTTAAATTGTGCATCTCGACATTCCCTACAACTTTCGTATTCAACATTTTTCTGTAGTTCCCAAAGCCAATGAGATAATAGACTTTACTCTATTGTTGACTCACCCTGTACAAAAGTAGCATCTTATCCCTGATCTTAAAGACGAGATATTCATCACATGCGTAGCATAGCCCAGTGGAAACTCTGTTTTTTTGTGGACACATTCTTGCTGTCTGGCACTATTCTTCTTCTTCAAATGCCTATTCGTTCCGAATATTGGCGATCATCCTGGATATGATGACTTTGTTTACGGCTGCTCTAAATAGTTCGGTAGTAGATTTTGAGAACCATGTTCTTAAGTTTTTAAGCCATGATATTCTCCTTCTTCCTGGTGGTCTTGTGCAATAAACTTTTCCTCAGAGAAGAGCTGCGTCGCGCTTAGTACAATGACGGGGTCTTAACGCTTCCCTTAATCTGCCACTGTATGTTCTATTCGTGAGGACACGCCTTGCTTAGCGTGCCGGGGGGTAACTGGGGTAGACCGGAGCCGAGTTACGTTGGGTAAGAAGAGATGATAAAGTGAACACGTTTTGTTTATAACAATAACAATGTATTAACGATAAAACTTTAACAATGACTATTAGTCAAAAAAATGAGATTTTATTATACCCGATTACTAAGGTGCGCATGTTTTCTCGAACTGAGCTATTGTTTATAGGTCTTTGTTTACTGTCTTATAATTATAGTTTTTCTTAAGAGTTGGGTTTTATTTAAGAGCACTAGAATATTTCACTAAACTTTTTAATTGACTATTTAGACACTTGTCTTTCTCAGAACTCTGACAAACTTCTTGATTTGAGTTTACTACGGTGGTTGTGAAACCCCTAGTCCTAGCAGTCGTCAAGTGACTAACCGGTACAAGGTTTGGTAAGGAATAAAGGAGTAGAACCTAAAGCAGCTGTCTAGCTAACTTTAGGAGCGCATTGAACCCGTAGGCAGCTGTCTTTTGGTGAGAACAAAGTCTAATGAACTGAAGGTTCGGTAGCGGATTTACATTAAAAAAGTGACGATCATTGCATGCTTAAGGTTGAAAATCGCTCCCGTTGATTGATCGCGTTGTTTATAGTTTGCCTTTAATGTGTATATAACAATCTCCAAGTTCAAGTTCAAACTTACGACAGGGTCATATTTCTTTAGTAGCTTGTGCAATTTAGTAGATTACAATATGTCCGAGGTACTCAAGCTTTCTTCTCTTGATGGCGTTCATTACTTCCAAGTCCTTCTTCATTCTCTCCATCACTGTCTTGCTGGTCACTTTGTCCACCCATACATACACTATAACAGCAGAAATAACCAACCCTTTGGATTTAGGGTCTCATTTGCTTTCTCCGAAAATAGTTTCAGTTTAGTTGTATTTGACATATTTCTGTTTAATGAGGATTGGCTTGACGATTGCAGTTGAAAACAATTTTGAAAAAATGTGTTTTTCAAGATAGATCTAGTATCACATGAATTAATAACACTTGTAGACGTATTTGCATAGGTAAAATCATTTAGATGATCTTCATATTCTTGTTTTTCGGTTGAATATATTCCTGTATCTTCAGTGTTAGTTTCATCATCAAATGGGGTAGTATTGGAAATATGTTTGGTACTGCAAAGATTTTCCCCAGTAAATGGACTATTTGTAGATTCTGTGTTAGATACTTCAATTTCTTTGAACGACTTATTCTCCGGCACTTTAAGTCCTGTGGTTAACTCATCTGAAGTAGTTGTATGGTTACATGAGGAAGGCCCACTAAATGACATATTATTGTCCGTTACGAGATTTTCTATTTGGAATGTGGTTAACTATTCTGGAGTAGTTGGGGTGTCGGATGTAGACGGAATAATACCAACATGGTCATTATTTTCCTTTTCGGCGATGGGAATATATTTTTGATCATATGTTAGATAATCTGACGTAGTGTGAAATAAATTAGAGCTTGCGTCATCTGACTTATTTTTGAATAACTAGAGAATATTATATATAATTTGTGCATCTTCATTTAGACCTCCACATCCATTATTTTGGAACATCTTTATCTTCCCAGTTCCAACTACTTTCTCAAATTCACCCTAGGTTATAGATTCTTCTTCAGAAATAATTTCTTTAATTTTGTTGGTGTTCTTTCCCAAATATTTGAAGTAATTAATTGCTGAAGGGTTTCAGGGATATAACCCAGTTGCTTTAAAACCATTGATACTAAAGCAAGGTTCCTTGGTTATTACGGAATTAGGATTTTCCTTTCTGAAGTTTAAAACTGATTTGTTCCAACTAATGTTTAAGAATTTGAACGCCGCAACGTCTGCGGGCTGCATTATTTTTGTTGCGTTTTGGAAGAGAGCCACTAATATTTTTTTCAACTTTGAACACAATTCACTAGTTTGCTGGGTCAAATGAGTTTTATGCCGATCAACGAATAAAGTTATAGGAAATTTGATATTTTTAGCAACTTAATGTTTATAAAAGACGTTTTCTGTATATTCAAAGAAATTTTCATTTTTCACCCACCGTGACTTTCTACAACCTGTTGCAATTTGTATGCTTAATTCAGTTTCACTTTAATACAGGTTCACTTCACTTTGACTAACTTTGTTTTACTTTTCCACTGACGTAACTTTGGAGGGTTTGAACCTGTTACCAGTAAGCGCTTGCCATTGAGATACTACGAACTGGATGACCAAGTTGTCGTTTATTCGGTTTGCTCGCTCTTTTATACTAAAATTTGTTGAAAGTGTACTGATTGTTTTTAAAACATGTTTAGATGATAAGTAAAATATTTATCTTCCAAGATCAAGTATCAAGTTCAAACTTTAGACTGAGTGTTCTTTTTTGTGAATAAAATTACTAGTTTACAGTATTTCTTTTTAAAATAAAAATAGTGAACTTTTCTTCGAATTGACACATTTGGTGTCTTCATGAAGGACTTTTGCTGGTCCTCCTGGAGTTTTCTTGGGAGGTTCCACTTGATTTGCACCTTTCTCTCCCGCAATAATTTGAAAACGGTGGGCTTTCCAATTCCAGTCATTTGGGAACATCGTTCAACAATTTCTTGTAAAACTAGGGTAATCGTGTTTTATGCAATCATGTACATTTGAAATAATTACTTATCCACTCACTGATAGTGTAGAACTATTAGAACATCTTTTCGTTGGAGTGAATGTCGCCATTTTATTAATATTATTATAATGCTGTTAAGACTATGGCGTAACAGCAAATACTAACATATGTATTTAAAACACCTTTAAGAAGTATTTATAATATGTGTCTTTATTACCTGCCTCAATAGGTATGCAAAATTACTACAGGGATTTAAAAGGATCATAAATGTAATATATAGAGTAATAAAACCTCATTAGCTATGCAAGAGGATTACAGAGGTAAAAAGTTTACTTACGCCTATAGACGACCACAAAATTCAGCCAATCTGGACGGAATTCCCCATTTTATTACTTTATAGATTTCTGAAACAGACTTTAAAGCAAGTTCAATCGCCAAATTATTTACAGTTTTCCCTGCCATTACATTTACGACCTGCCTTAAAACCTTAACTTAAAACCTGTGTTTTTTTTTATCTTGAACGTTCTGATTTTTCCACTACTGTATTGCCTACCTCACTTCGTATTTGTCTGCAATTATGTACATATGTTTCTATTATATTCATCGACTATGGTAGACTTGTACACGATTGAGCTAGTTGTAAAATACTGTCTGCTAGAAATGCATATGTACATTTAATATACATTAACTGTTGTTCCACTTTAACATTTTGAAATATTTATTTACGCTTTTGAATCACGGTCACAGATTAGGAGTAATCTGTGTCACGGTGAATCATCATCAGGCATTATAAAATTAAGTCTTTCAAATTTTGGAAGTTATCTGCATACAATATTGCCGCACGAATCCAGGTATCCCTTCTGGCCACAACTGGCTCTGGGGTTAATCGTAGTACTCCGTGCAAATTCTGCTTTTAAAACTGGACTCCTAATGGGGCCTTTATGAATATTTTTTTCACATTTGCTATTAGGTCATTGACCAACGGGAAGGAAGCTCTAATAATTTCCGCAACCCTAATTAATCCGTGAACTAGGTCAAATGACTTAAATGTTCATAAAATATTTTTAAATTCTGCCCTGCCTTTATCATATACGGTGCAGCATAGGACAACAGGAGCCACATCTATATATTAGGCAAAAAGAAATGTGTTAATGTTTCTTGAATAAAACGGATAACTGTAAGGTTGTGTGTTTTTTCTTTTACAGCTATGAGGTACCCTTTTTCAGGTTCTTCTTCTGTGAGTTTTTCGATCCTTAAATTAACTATGTAAATACCACACAAATCAGTTGTTTCGTCGACGACAATATACATATAGTTACCTCTAATTTCGTTCTTTATTTCATCTAGCACGGTAGCAAACACCTTTCCAACGATGTTTTTCCTTAATGCTGATTCATCTGGAGCAATACATTTTGAATATTTTTGCAGAAAAGCCTTTACTTGCGGGTTGATCAGCTTGTTTAAAGGAATATTAGCAGCCAAAAACATTTGACACAGATCTTCGTTAAATTCTAAGTGGCCATGGTTTTCGTTTTTAAAAGTGTCAAAAGATTGCTTCAACGTTGATCTAATGGGACCGTACTTCATCTTGTTAACCTTAATAATGTGAGACAGCGCCTTAATGTGTTGGTGTATTTGGAATTTCTTCGAGCAGGAAACAACTTTTGAACAAGACTTGCAAAAAAACATATCGCCGTCCAAAACAAGTTCTGGATAAGGTTTAATCCAGGAAGTATATCGTATTTACGACATAATCAGCACTTTCGTTTTCAGTTTCACTTTGTTTGTGCGTACAATACTAACTGCGGCTACGACAAACAATAACCTCAATAATACTGGTAAACTGTAACAAATATGAACAAATAAATAATTTATAGAAGGTATAAGGTGTAGGTAGAGAAATTCTAGTTAAAACATCTGGCCAGACCTAATGCTATTTCTCAATAGAAGAATAGTTTATTACTTTATGTACTTTATTAGCCTATTTACTGCCCTCTTAGAGAAATCCCAATCTAAATCGAGTTCAGGTGTTCAGACGCCGCCCGTTCAGGCCATGAGACCAAAAAATATATACATAGAAAATAAATTTAATAAATCAACGTACCGTACCCGCGTCGCTGTTACGAGACTACTTTATCTGGAGGACTGCCTCGCTCTGGAATGGACTTTCGAGTAACGTCTTTCCCGAAAACTACAACCTATAGAGCTTCAAGTACAACGTTCACTGTCATCTCCGCAAACGCAGCGCTTGTTGAGTAGCTGTGAGTGTGCCGAACATAAAAAAATATTTCAATCCAAGACACCATTTCCGCATCATGCCGATGCGTTATGATGCGTGGCGATTTCTTTATAACCATCCTTTTGTCCAATTTCTTGTAAGCTTAATTTAGTAAGACATTACGCAAAGTGCCAAGAGATTTATTATATTCATAATCAGGATAATCCCGTAATTTATTGCGAATCATGTTTGATGTCGGAGCTTTACTCTCTTTTTAAAATCCATATATTACTTGGCGTATATCATTTTTTGAAGTATCATCAATTTTTGTCAGCTTTTGATTAGATTTTTTTCGCTTATGGGACCGATAATATCTACAGTTCTAACTACTTTATAAACTGTTTTTACAATTTCATTTTACTGAGGTCCCAAGATTTCCGCTTTTAAAGCAGCCAGTAAATAATTAAAAAGTACTCTCTATGTTTGACTATGTAAATCTGTATTCCAAAATTCCAGTGGTATCTCTTTCGCATCAGTTTCAACATTGACCATTTTACTATTATAAACATCAAAAGGTCTTCAAAAAGTCATACGTTAATTGTTTGAAATATTTACCTCACCTTCAAGAACAGCTACAAAGTTAAATAATAAAAACAAAGTTATATACAACACAAACAAAATAAAATAAAAACTTATAGAAAAGCAACTACCATTAAAGCCTCAATTAAAGACAGTTCCCAAGAACGGAAAACTGACTAATTCACTCGTAATTTAGCTGTTTCAATTCACATAATATTGACTTGACGCTGAATCAAAACCTATAAATAATTAATTATTTAAAAAGCGAAAAACAAACAATCTATTATTGAAAATAGTCTGGCTTAGTAATAAGCCACAATATATTTATTCAAAATAGTTTGGGTTCATTATATTCTTCTCTTCTTAACACGCGGGCGGGCGATCTTAATAGCAGTAATTTTAGTCTTGGAAACTGCAGCGCGAAAAATGTACGTAGACGAGCAGTCAAACCAACTTTTCAAATCCTTTATCTCTTTCCCTACACGTTGCCCTTTATTATGAGTCGGAGCATCTCGTATTTTCCTTTCTTTAATCAGTAATTCTTTTTGTTTGTGCATGCGTTGGAGTACTTCGTCGTCAGTAATCCTCTGTACCCATGAAATTCGTAGCTTCCGTCTGTATATATAGGTACGTTTCTATTTTTTTTTCTATCTGTGGACCTAGCGTCCAACTTTCACATGCATAAAGCAGGACGGGGAAGATGTAACACAAAATCATCCGAATTCTAAGCTCCAGAGTGAGGTCCTGTTCTTGTCAAAAAAAAATTGATACCCATTAAGGTTTTCCTCGCCTGTTCAATCTTTGAGAGTATTTCCTTTTTTGGGTCAAATTAACTGCTGATGTTAGCAGCTCGTAGATATTTTATTGACGTTTGTCCTGTAACACGTAGATGTGCATTTATCGGTGTTTTGATTTTTGAGAACTTAAGTTATAAACCGCACATTTCGCTACAGTGAACTACATAATTCAGTATATTTTATAGTTCTTCATCATTTGCTATTATAATGGTATCATCAGCGTATCTAATATTGTTTATTATAGTTCCGTTGATCTGACTCCCGTCTTGAACTTTATCCAAAGTCATATACCGCTTGAATTTCAGGTTCAGTAAAGTGAAATCAATTTGATTTCTGACAATCTTGTCCGCTCTGCCTGCAGGTGGCCTCCACGTGTAGCGCCACAACCAATTTTGACGTTAAAATCTCCGATGACCAACGTTATCTCGCCTTTTTTTGTTAGTCCCATAATTTCCTCTATTTTGTTGTAAAATTCTTCAATTTCCTAATCTGATTTGTCACCTGTTGGGGCATAAATTTGATTATATTTAAGTTCCTATGGGTTGTTTGTAATTTTAATATCGCCACACTATCGCTCAAAGGAACGAAATCTAGAACCGATTGCGCTATTCTGTCGCAGACACAAATGGGTGTACCATATTGGTCTTCTAGATCAGTTTATCTCGATTAATAAATGTATCCTTTATTTGTTTTTCGGAACCAGGCAATCTTACTTCGCTCAGTCTAAGAATATCGATGTTCAATCGGCTCATCTCATCTTGTTTGCAAGTGTCTCTGTCATAAATAAGCTATTTCAGCTGGCAATATGTACTACTTTGTCATACATTGTACATTCTTCGCACCCTCTCCCAACTTAAAAGGTGCCCCGGACTGAGGGTCATTTTTCTTTGTATACAGTAAGGGCTCAGTTGCTTTTCTGTATCGTAGTGGGAAATCCGTTTTTGTTGGTTCAGCTGTGCTTGTCTGCGTTCAGTGCTATACTGTCTCGAAATCATTCTTCTTGTGCCATCGACTGATTTTGATAAAACTACTGCCTTTCAACAGCGCAAGTTTTGGGCTGCCCCGAGTATTTAATTTACTCAGTACCGCCCATATTTGGGGGCATCCCCTATCCGCCACCCAGGGAGGCATTCGGTCGGGGCACTTGCAGCCCCACAGTATATTGGTGCATAATTAATAACCCGGTACAAGCGTCCATGTGATGTGATTCCTATGAGAATATACTACTGATATTTCTATATATCGTCAGATTTCAAACTGTAAAGCATTTCTTTATTCAAAATAGGTGTGCAAAATTCTTCAAACTTGCGTAAAAGAAGCTTAGTTTGATTGCAATGTTTGAGGCAAGGGATGCTTTTTGTTTTTATATAGACATTTTTCTAAAAGATATTTATTCGTGATAAGGTCTCATTTTGTATTACATGAAAACATAAACAAATTGTTTATGGGGCTGGTAACACTGGAAAAGCTTCATAATCACATCACAATTTTCTGGTTGGAAAACATCGAGATGGTCAACTTGAAAGATGATTTTCCATGGAGTAGGCAAATGAGAACTACGGAGAATTTGGAGCGATTGCGTTGGATATTCAGAGTTTGGCATAAAGTATTCCCCAACAAATTGCCGTCCTTCGAACTGCTAGCGTCTCTCTGCAGCTAGCTTGCTAGTTTCCTTAAGAACCGATCTCTGCACTTTGCAGTTGATGGACACATCTCAGACACTTTCACCATTAATGCGATAGTGCCTCAGAGCGCAATACCGTCACTAACTCTATTCCTGATCTATATTAATGACCTCTTGACCGAAACCAATAATCCTGTTTACAGTTTTGCACATGACAGTAGGTACTCTTGTCTCCCAATTTAGATCAGAAAAACCTTTACCAGCGAGTGAGACTTAACACAGCAGACAGGAACAGATTACAAAAATTAATCAAGATCTGGAGAAAGTTCTCAACCTGGGACGACAGGAATTTTGGTCCAGTTCAATGCAGTAAAAACCCAAGCAGCCACGTTTACCAAGAAAGCCAATAAGGCGGGCCCTGATATCATTATGGCAGGATCGACCATTCCATTACTTCATCCTCGTCAATCGGACTACTGGGTGTCTCGGTCAACAGCAAGATGTCCTGGCATGACCACGTTGCTAACATCGCAAAATCAGCCCCGCAGAAACTTGGTGCGCTATTTCGCAACAAAAACCTGTATATACCTCAGCAGCTGCTCTTGCTCTACAAAACGCAAATAAGACCGTGCTTAGAATATTGCTCACACATCTGGGGTGCCGCACCTAAGCACACCCTAAAGCTGCAGGATTCTATTTAGAAGAGAGTTGTGCGTCTCGTCAGCGACCCGGAGTTGACCCGGTATCTGGATAGTCTAAAACCACAGACATGTGGCCGAGATATCCCTGTTTTACAGATATTTTCACGATAGATGTTTCTAGGATTTGGCCCGTATCATCCCGCCCCCAGCAACGCCTGTCAGATAGACGCGACAGACGGCAAGAGCGCACCCGTTCGTTGTACAAATGGAAACACCTAGAACGTCGCTTTATAAGGACACCTTGGGCTGGCGCACTGTATTGCCTGTGGAATTTACTCCCAGGACATGTTTCCCCCTAATCACAACCTACAACCATTCAAGAACCGTGCCAAACAACATCTCGCCGAGTGCCATAGGATCTCCCTTTAGTATGTGTGCCACTGCCATAACAAAAAATCCAAGTACAGGGTGTCCGGTTATAAATGTAACCCCCCCTTTAACTTTTTTATTTACTCTCGTATAAAAAAATTTTAACTACTAAAGTTGTAAGGATCTTCATATAGTTTCCTGCGGTGTTACTAGAAAAACAATTGAACATCGAAATTCTACTGTGCAAATTAAATTAATGTTTTTTTAAATGGGACGCCCTGTATATTCTTCCGGATATCGGTAGAGCTTTTTAAGACGAGTTCAGTAATATAAGGTGTGTTGGGTCTAGCTATAATAGTTACCACGTAAATTGCAAAAATGTCGGGTATCTGATTATTACTGAACCTCTCTCCTAAATTCTTTATTTGGTGAGCTAGAAAAAAATGTTGTATACAAAAGTTGTAGGTTCCTTCAGAAACTTTTCTGCGGTGTTACTAGAAAAACAATTGAACATCAGAAAAGCTTCTGAAGGAAGAATTTTGTTCTAGCTCACCAAATAAATAATTTAGGAGAGGGGTTCAGTAATAATCAGATACCCGACATTCTTGCAATTTACGTGGTAACTATTATAGCTAGATCAAACAAACCTTATATTACTGAACTCGCCTTAAAGAGCTCTATCGATATGCAGAAGAATATACAGGGTATCCCATTAAAAAAAAAAACATTAATTTAATCTGTACAGTAGAATTTCGATGTTCAATAATTGTTTTTCTAGTAACACCGCAGAAAACAGTATGAAAATCCTTACAACTTTTGTATTTAACATTTTTTTATACGAGGGCAAATAAAAAAGTTAAAGGGGGGTTACATTTATAACCGGAGACCCTGTACATAGGTAATTACATAATACATGGCATAGGATGGCACAGTCGCATGAACTAATGTACGTATTTTGTTAATGTTTCTACTAATTGGAATTTTGTTATGTTTGGCGCTATGCTTCTTGAATATAAATTAGATTTAGGTTTGAAGCGTGGACGGGCTAGTAGTAGATATAATAAAACCATTGTTTAAATAAATAAACAATGATAAAACTGAATAGGTTATCGTTAAACTCGACGTTGAGTGCAACTGGGTCAACTGAAAGCATACTATTTTCAAAGCGAATTAGTTATTAATGGTTTGGCTCAGCTTAAGAATAAATTGAAAATAAATGGGCTTTACTGTGGGCCCAATGGAGCAAACATGTTATTTACCTTTTACAGTATTCAGTTTGAAAAATAATTTTAAAGTTATAATATAAACAGCATAACATAGCACGAAAAACCCCATTTCATAACATATGCATATATGCACGTAAAACCGCTTTTTCTCAATTCATGACGTGTTCGCAATTATTGAAAACAACACTTTGCCTCGGAATTTACCAAGTATTTATATTTTGCGATCTTCTAATATAATTTACAAGCTACCATAAGAAAGAACTTCGATCGAATAATGTTAATTGATTTTTTTTTAAATGATCGCTATTTATTCTCAGATTATAAACTTTTTAAACATTAACCTTCGGATTCACTTACGTTAAAGCTAGACTCATGACAAGCTTAAAGCTGCGTCCACACTGGAGCAACATTCAGCAACTTGTCGCAGCTTATGTTGTAAGAAGTTGTCGAATGTTTAGAACTCTTTACACTTTTTAAATCAACAAACTGGTCGTCATATGTTCACACTTGTGGTGCTCTATACAACGTAAATGCAATCTTTTGTCTACACTGGCTGTAAGTGAGTGTGACACGGGAGAAGACTTATTAATGGCTGCTACCTGTTTCACAATTCGGGATGATAATTGGCGAAAAGGGAAGCGTAAATGTTGGGTTCGTACAAGTTTGAAGAAAAGGGAAGAATATGGCAGACAAGATTTATTATTAGATTTGAGAAAGGTGACCTTGCAATAGACTGCGACTTATCACCACACACAGGAGCAGATTGCAACAATTAATCAAGATCTGGAGAAAGTTTGAACTTCGGACGACAGGAATTTGGTCCAGCCACGTTTACCAAGAAAGCCAATACGGCGGCGGGCCCTGACATTATTATGGCGGGATCGACCTTTCCTTCATCCTCGTCAATTGGACTCCTGGATATCTCGATCAACAGCAATAAAACCAGCCTCGCAGAAGCTTGGTGCACTATTTCGCAACAAAAAGCTCTTTACACCGCAGCAGCAGCAGACCGTGCTTAAAATATTGCTCACACATCTGAGGTGCCGCACCTAAGCACACCCTAAAGCAGCTGGATTCAGTTCAGAAGAGAGCTGTGCGTCTCGCCCGCGACCCGGAATGAAACCGGGATCTGGATAGTCTAAAAAACCGCAGACATGTGGCCAAGATCTCCCTGTTCTCACGGCATGTTCACATGATTTAGTCCGCCTCATCTGGCCTCTAGCAATACCTGTCAGTCACGACAGACGGCAAGAGCGCACCCGTTCGTCCTACAACTGGAAACACCTAGAACATCGCTTTACATGAACTCCTTTGTCTGGAGCACTGCATCACTGTAGAACTCACTCCCAAGACATCTGTTTCCCTAAAATTACAACCTACGGCTATTCACGAACCATGTCAATCAACATCTTCGCGCACACACTGCTCGTCGAGTGACATAAGATCTCCCTTTAGTGTGTGTGCCACTTCCATAAAAAAAAACTTCGAACTGATGGGTGCGTTAGAATTTTTTTGGGCATTAGTAGCTCTGATATGCAAAATATTGCTTCAAAAATAGCACCTCGAATACGAAAAGCAGATACTAATTATAGGAAAGCATATCTCCAGAACTGGAAATTCCTCTAGCAGCTTGATGTATTTATTTAAAATTGTGAAATAACCTATTTCAAAAATAGAATATATAGGACCGAGTAAAGGTAAGGTAACTTTTCCAATTTGAAGTTTTTACATATTACTAATTTAAAATGCCTGTCAGATAATGTCTGCAGAAATGACTGTGAGGTATCTTGCGAATAGACAATCGAATAGTTTTGCATGGTGTGCTGCAATATGACGAATTTGTTCTGGTTAATGAAGCTGTCCCATATGTGTTAGTTGATACTGACATTCCCTGGTTGTATTTACCCGAACTTGCTTCGAATAAAATATTGCCTATAAGATGTTCGACAATACTTTATGCGCAGGTGTTGTTTAAAACCCTTAGTTTGCACGCTATATCTTCTCCAAATACTTCGAATTTGTTTCGTATTTTATTTTGTAAATCTTGAATTATTGTATAAGCCTCCTCTTGTCTTGTCTGATTGTCGAATTTCCTTTTGCGAGTAGAGGTTTGTGTAAGACCTTTGCTTTTATTAGAACCTTCAGGAACTCTTCAGATCTCTCGTACTTTTCTTACGAGATATCGAAAGCTTCTGAGTATCTCGTAGATGCTGAGAGCTTGTTGTTGTGTTGCTTGTTGAAAACGGTCGAGAATCATCCTTACTTACTGATTATTTGCGACAAATCCTCCACATCACTTTCGTAAAATGAATTAGTTTTATCATTTAAAAAAAAGCATCATGTAAAAATTGGATCATGCTTTTCTCAGGGACTGATATTGGTATAGTGTGATCGTTTTACATTTCATTGCGAGTAGATTCTGATAGCAACAGTTGCTAGTGGTTTCAACGTTCTTTGGAACTTTCCAAAATATGCAGGCGTCATAGATGCCAAACATACTGTAATACGAGCTCCTCGAATTAGTTGAAGTAACTTTTTCAATTATAAGAACTTTTTCAGTATCGTGCTTTTTGAAGTAATGAACGATAATTATCGCTTTTTGCATTTTCTTGAGGGCTGTCAAGGAAGAATATCAGATGGAGGAGTTTTCGAAAATACATTATTCAAGAAATGACTAGCTCATTGCCAACTGAACTTTCCAGAGTATAGCATCTTACCAGGACGCAAAAAGGTAGTGCCTCATGTGTTTTTTGGGGATGATGCCTTTCCACTATCATTAAATGTACTAACACCTATACACATGAGAAAGAGTCTCTCAAAAGGATTCAATCAATCAATGATTTTTATTGTTAAATATTACCTTATTTGTTTTACATACTTAGTGCTAGTTTAGAATTATTGCACCTGAGGTTATGCCTAGCGTTGTTCCTACATCGCTGTGGCCCTCAGCTGCAGGATCGCTTAGGGGGATGCAGATGCTATTCTAACTTATATACTAAGGTATGTGGTATTGCGTTGGTATACTGAGCTTTACTTGGGTAATCCCTTCAAAGCCAATGTTGTTATTAAAAGCGAAGCTACTAGTTTGGTTGTTGAGCAAATACTGATAGTTGGTTATACTTTTGCCTGGTTATTATGCAGGGAAAACTGTTCAAAACCCCTGCTTAAACTGCTCAATGAGCAGGAGGACAGAATGCTACTATTTACATATGTACAACATATAATCGTGAAACAAAGAGTAGACATAAACGTTGGGGACTTAGAGAGCTAAGTCTATTCAAGTACGATTGTCACTATATCAAGGCGCATT
Organism: Pissodes strobi; assembly: GCA_016904865.1. Taxonomy (NCBI): domain Eukaryota; kingdom Metazoa; phylum Arthropoda; class Insecta; order Coleoptera; family Curculionidae; genus Pissodes; species Pissodes strobi. Next base: position 66,718 of record MU187356.1, on the reverse strand, counting down.
GGCCGGACAGCACGAGTCCGGCTACGGAGTCAAGGATGCTTCGGTGGCTTGAAGTAAAGTGATGGCAGAAAATTTACCGTGAGCATATTTATAGGCGTTGTAGCGCCTTTAACAAGCCCCGCCCCCATGTCCGAACACGGTAGGCGGGCCAATCAGGAATCAAGCAGGTCATACTTACTGCCATACTTGGCGATGTATTATTCCTGCTCTCCTGATACTTCTGATATGCAGATTTCTAAAATTTCAGTTAAGAAAGTTATTTAGAAAGGTTTGAAAGATGGGATGAAGTTGATCTTCAGCAAGTACATTCTCATTAGATTATGACTTTATGGGGGCATAAGTTGCTTATAGTAAAGCGAGATTTCCGGGTATATAGTGCCGTAAGTGGTTCGATGCTCGGGGCTGTATCTGATGTCGGCTATATGTACGGTAAGCGGTGATCCACGTATTTGATACTCGAAGAATCTGCATGCCTGGTTGTCGATGTACTCCTCGACGTATTCAACTCTAGCCCAGGCATGCAGATCTTCAACCCTAACGCGATCATTCAGGGTTAACTCAAAAGGATTATCATCTCAGTAAAAGAAGGAGAAAATGTTTTTGGAATCTTATCTGCTGTATTTAGAATATTTCGAAAACCTTTGCTGTTGGAACCAAAAACTGCCGACGTTGCTGGAATGACCTACTTACATAATTTTCTGGAAAATAGTTCAGGTGTCAAAAATGTTTGCAATTCTTCAGGAACATATGACAGCGAAGATAAAGATACAGAACATATTTAATTTAAGACGGATTATGGAGAAGAGAAACTGCAAATCAATCTCTAACTTAATTCAGAAGAGTTGCCAGAAATGCATCAACAGAAGCAAAATATATTAGGCAAGAGTTTGGTGATCTTTTCAGTACACGAATGGGAATGGTTCCTTGGCAGACTGAATATTGAATTAGGTACCTATTTTATCCATTGGGTTTGCTTTTTTTGTGCTAATTTATGTGATATTCTATAAAAATAATTTAGAAAATATTGCGTATTGGCTTACCATATTCTTGCTTGCACTGGCGGAATTTGTTTTTGTGTTGAAGAAATAATAATGCATCATAGGCAAACTACTTTGATTGAAACTGAGCCCCTGCTCCAGACTTCTTCATGCTTCGATACTTTTTCGTTACCCATAAAACTGCGCTATCTGCTTTCTGTATTCCACGCAACATTTTTGGATCCAAGGGCGTTGGCAATTAAATTTAAACAGCTCTTCGCAATTCACCTAGATGCCATCACTACAAACGAATTTTCACTTTCAAGAACGAAAATTTGCTACTAGCACCCGATTTTGCGACTGTTTGCGATACAGCAAGTTGCAATTTGCAACATTACTTCAATATTTCAATACTTTATTCATGACTTACATACGTCACCAAGAGTTTCATGCAGTTTTAAAACATTGCAAGAATGCATATTAATAAATTAACAAACAATAAAATCACAAATCAATAAAATAATCAAAACAGATGCTTACATCACAGAGAAAGGATTAACAGTTAAAAGGCAATAAATAAAAAGTTAATGACCCAAGGAATTTCGCATTTTTATCTCTTTAGTAGAAAGCCCTCTTGCTATAGAACAGCGCGAGAGAAAGAAATCTGCGGATACCCCACATTTGAGCCGAAAAAAGCCCCCAAAGTTCGAGTTTTGAAGTTAAATTGACCTAGAACGGCGAACTTTCGCTACTACTTTCCCGAGTGTAATGTGAAAATAAGCAACTTTTAGCAACTGGTTGCCATAACATATTTGATTTGTGCATATTTCATTTAGAAATTTCTTTATCATTCTACTAATATTTCACTTCGTGCATGACCCGCCGCTCGCTTCGCTCGCTCCACTAATAATTTGTGGTTTTTTAAAGAAAAAGTGTATGATTCACCGATTCTTGTGTTCTAATCCGTTCTATTTTCCTTCAACAAACCAAAGAAAAGTGCAAAATTCTGTTGGTCGTTAACTTTACCAGAACCAATAAAATTTTAAAATTAAAACACTCCACCACCGTTCAGGATAAATCACTCACAGCTTACTAAAATCGGATTTAAGTTATTCATCAAAGGAATAAAAAAACATGCTTATTAGATAACGTTTCACTCTCTGCTTAAAACTCTTTCATAATCTAGCAAAACATTACAAAAATGTATAGCCCGGTAGCCTGGACCATCCTGACACCTTCTTAGACGCCAATATGCGCGTATCAAATTGTGTCTTGAACGAGTGTCATGGTCATGAACATCTTCATGAGCTCGAAACTGACCCTCATACTGCTTAACATATAACAGACACTCCAACAAGGCATAGTCAGCAGACCAAGACCCACATACACACTCCTGTAATTATCTCTGTAACCCAAACCAGACATCACTCTCACTGCCCTTCTTTGCATACCAAACACCCTGTGCTCCTAAGCCGAGCGTCCCCATGCCAGAATCGTATATGAAATATGGGTATAAACATCAGCAAAGTATGCAGGTCGTAATATATCAATTGAGACATACTTATATAGGTTTGGGAGCACATAAAGCCCCCTGCTGAGTTTCGTCGCAAGAGCATTCATATGTTTACCCCACTGCAGCTTTGCATCTAAAACCACTCCCAGAAAGCGTACCTCCGAGGCACTCTCTACACCTGATAAATGTCTCATAGTGAATATTACCCGGCTTGTCTTGTCAACATTCAGAAGCAGCCTGTTTGAGCAGAACCAGTTTTCAGCCCTCTCCTGTGCCGCCATCGACCCATTCAATGAATCCTTATAAGTATCTGCACCATGAGAAACCATTGTTGCATCAGCAAAGAGTGTGATTTTTGCATGAGTCTCTCCTTTAGGAAGATCATTTATATATATTAAAAAGAGAAAGGGGCCCAGGACCGAGACTTGTAGCACTCCAATATTAATTACGCTCTTGGCTGACGCCATACCGGCAATCCCTACCATTTGACACCTGCACCGAAGGTAAGACTAAACAAGTTTGAAAATGCGGACTAAAGTTATAATAGTTGAGTTTTTGAAGAAGGATACCATGGTCAACGCAGTCAAAGGCCTTGCTGAGGTCACACAACAGAACTGAGTTATACTACAGGTTATGAAATGCTTTTATTATATTTAAAATAAGATTTATAATACCTAGGACAGTGCTCTTATTTTCTCTGAAGCCAAATTGGCATTGTTTCAAATGTTGTTCCATCCACATTAAAAGCAATGTTAATAAATGTATCAATTTGTTTCATATAAGTTGATTGAGTATGATATAATTCACGCAACATAATATTACAATTTTTGTTGAACCGCAACACCAACATAATGCAGCGATCTGCAGCATACCATAACGTAGCCCAACAAAGGTAAACCTTTTGTGTTAAAATGACTTGTTTTTGCGTTACTTTGGAGTATGGTGCGCCAGTGTGGACGCACCTTAAGCATATACCTACTTTTTAAATATGCTAAAGCTGGTAGTGGTTTAGGTTTTAAATTTACTTTACAGGTAAGCTTAAACATGTGCGTTAAAACTTGATCTTATAGGTTTAGCGTTACTGAATCCGGCGATAAGGATTTAATTATTATAATTTTTATTTTATATTCTCCCCAATCGAACCCTCAAATATTTTTATATAATTCCAATTTATTGACTTTATAATTTACATAAATGTAATAAAAACAAGCTTTGCGTTAAATATGAAAATGTTTAAGTCGATCAAAAGATCGGCCTTTGGATACTATATATTTTACGTCACTTTCTAAGAGAAATTGAATTGATAGTTATTGGTCTCGACTATATTTGGAAAGCAGTTTAAAAAATTACTCTTACTAGTTGACATAAACAAGATCGTACAATATATTTTAGCCTACTTTCAAGTAAACCATAGGCAAAGTCACAAATCGGTTTATTCAGATCACATCTAGTGCGGCCCTAGTGCGGCCACCTGACTTACTAAAATCGAAATTACTTATCAGTAAATATTTCTTATGACGTTTTTCAAAAATTTAGCAACATAATGCTAATCGATTTTGCATTAGTGAACAAACAAATTTGCAAATAGCAGTAATATTGGCATTATACTTAGGTATTTACATATTTGATGAATACTCTTCGTGTTTGAAAATTCATATGTGTAATTCACTACTCACTACTTTCCCACGTATTCCCTTTTTCGAGCAGTAGGTTCTTTAAGGCTTAAGCACTTTAACACCCTCCTTATAGTCCAAGGTCTATTTTTTTAAACAAATAGGATCCATAACACGACGATACAAGAAAATGACCATCTCAATCTCAATTGCTACTGAAGTATGTGTATATGTGCAATTTTTTAACTGTTACTAGGTACTTTTTGGGTGCATAATTAAAAATATCTGTTACATTTGGTCTTCAGATCTAGTTTTTGAGATCTGCTATATTGGCCTATTTCAAAATAAAATTATCATATTTTTTAACTTATGAATATTTCTCTTTATTACTATTGCTATTTGCTCCCACTGTCAGTTAAAAAATCAAAAAATTTCGTAACAATATGGAGTTTACCAAGGAAATCTCGCTGAAGACTCCATCAGTAGTTGTCCATGTAGTATAGCCTCATCTTTCGTTATATCGATCACCCATAATTTTAATGTCCTAATGGAATATTTTATTTCCCCCTGTTGTTCAATTAAAGCACCTAGATTTTCTGGAAACCCATCTAAGTGGTTGTAGGGGTAGTGAACTTTCATGCTCATGTTACAACCGAGAACATTAAAGTTGGAAAGCATAATTTTTTACTAATTCCATTAGGCCAGTCAAATTAGAATTTATCGAGGAATTAGTTTCCAGCAAGCTGGAAATATAACTTCATTTGGTCCTAAATGCACGTAATCTGAGTTTGCACTATCCCAGGGGGTGAGCATAACTTTTGGGAGCCAAAAAAACTCGAATTTTTGCACTTTTTTAAGTTTTAGCTTGTAGCTCGAAAATGGTGCGTCAAACGGAAAATGTCATCCTATGCAATATTAGAGAGGGTTAAGTGGTATAGCCGAGATCAAAAGCTAGAAACCGGGAAATTTCTCATTTCTCTGCAAACTTACATTTTGCGACTTTCCAAGACCACATATCTGAAACAGATACTCCATAGAATAAAATTAAAAGACTAAATTTGGGATCAATTCAAAATCGGTTTTTTCCGTTCTAAGTTCGTGTCTCTGGTATAATAAATACAGTGTAAAAAGTTGATTATAGGTGAAAGCAAGTGTTATAACGTAGTTTTTTATTGTTTAAGAGATAAAGTGGCGTGTTCAACATCTACAGACATGAATGATCCGTAGTGTTTAATTTGTGGCAGATCGTTACATGTTGAGGCCTCAACTATAGTCAATGAACGAGGGATAGAAACATTGATAAAAAAAAGTATAGCAAAGGAGGACAAGAAGCACCTTCATCTTCAAGGTCTTACTTCAGATGGGGTTCATGAAAGATGCAGGAAAATATTTCGAAGGAGAAGAAAGGTGACGGAGAAAACTCCAAGAGACGTGGGCAGAGGGTCGCGACTTCTGATTTTAAGAAGAGATGTGTGATCTGTGGGGAAGACGCATCACAGGAATTTGTGGTAAGAGAAAGCAAGAAGCCTCTGAAAAAGCGACTTACCGTACAGTGTGTGTCAACAATTGAGTTTAAAAATTCCATTTGGCTGCAGCTGAATGGAGGCAGGATGAAGAGGTGCTTGAAAGAATTCGTCTAGAAAATGATCTGGTCGCGGTAAAGGCCAGGTACCACCGCTCCTGCAGTAGCATGTTCATGTTCCTGAAAAAAAGATGCTAAAACCGGATTGTCAGTTAAAGTTGTGTCTCTGGCATTTAACTACATTTGCAAATACATCGAGGAAAATGAAGACCAATGCCAATTCACTTTGTCAGAAATGTTGCAAGAATTTAAAGACTTTGTCCCGACTCATAAAGCCCTGTTGAAAAGGCCGAAAGCAAAGTATGAAGCCGACATCATTGTCACGAGTAGAAGGAGTAAAAACAAGCCACCTGTAATATGCTTTCGAAATACAGGTTACAAAATTTAAACTCAAGGTTGGTATGACGCCAGCAATGCCGTCAAAAAAGAAGAGCGACTTCGCATAGTGAAAGCCGCCGCTGCCATTGTCCGCGAGGATATCAGGTCGATGATTTATCCCCTTGATAGGTCAATTGGAAAGCCCAAAAAGGAAAAAACCGCCTGCTCGGCTCAACCAAAAACGAACACCTGAGCTATCGCTCACGCAATAATTAATGCTGCGAAACGGCGGTCCTTCCTATCCCCACTGCTCGTAGAATTTGGTGCAACGCTTCATAAGAAGTACGGATCAAGAGAAGTCCCGCAGGTGTTATCAAGTCTTGGGTTTTCTTGTTCATATTTCGAAGTTCAGCTGTTTCAAGCATCTGTCCTTCGAGACTCACTGCAAGTCGTGCTGGAGGATTGTTTTAGCCAATGGGTTCGTGACAATGCTGATATTAACGTAGATACAATTACCGGCTCCAACACGTGGCATGCTATGGGAGGGCTCCAATGTATAACACCTCACTCCTCAGTTTCATCAGAGGCAAGAATTGCGAGATTAAAGAAAGTACCCATAGCCAAGGATACTGGGGCATTCGGAAATATGCCCTTGGTCACCTTTCAAAAAACCAAGCAGGATGGCCTCAAGTTAATTAGAATCTACGATGTCAACGTACGAAACCCAATCGATGCGGTAAAACAATCAGCCAGCGACTTTATGTTTTTTGGCTTAAATGACTAAAAATGACTTAAAACGTCGAAAAAATCGATTTTGAATTGATGGGAAATTTAGTCTTTCAAAATGACTGAATTTGAAAATTGAGGTGTCTATATAACATTAACTTTTATTCTATGGGTTTTTTTCAATAGGAGTGATTCCATCTACTGACGCACCGTTTTCGAGCTACAAACACAAACTGAAAAAAGTGCGAAAATTGCGCGTTTTTTGGCTCCCAAAACTTAGGCTCACCTCCTGGGATGGCGCAAATTCAGATTACACGCATTTAGGACCAAATGAAGGTATTAAAACGATTTCCAGCTTACTGGAAATTAATTCCTCGAAACGCCTTTTTTGGATCTACTTGAACTGGCCTGCATGTATTTTTCCGCCTTATGATTTCCAAGAAAATTTTGTACTATTTGAAGAAATGAACAGCAGGCGTTAGAATCAATCCCTTTCATGAGGCGGTAAGATGTGGATCTTTAATAAGCTTCTTAATCGAAGGATCATTAAATGTTCTGCATTTCAGTTATACAGTGCTAATCCAGGGATACGTACGAGTCAAGTAGCCAAAACAAAATCCATCTTGATTTAAAGCCTTCACAAGTTGCTTCACAAGCTCCAACTTGATATGCAAAGGTGACAATGTGATATTCTCTCTCTGATCGTGGCATTTAATAAAGGACTTTTGTGCAGCTCTGTTGTCCTAAAGACATAAAAAATAGAGATATTTCATGCTGGTAGAATGACCAATGGGTAGTGATCCAAATTTGTTACTGCTAAGGGCACATTTCAAAATACGTTTTGAAACTCAATAAAAAGGCGCCATTCGTTTAGTGTGTATTATGACAAACCTATTTTTTTATAAAAGTTCTCTTATATCGTTACAGAATACCAGGTTAATTTTCTTAGAGAAAAGGAGCCGAAGATCATGATCTCTTTTACCATAAAATGTAATATTAGTACCTGTATAAAGTATATTATTTTCATTTCGTCTGTAGAAAAGTAAGTTGGAAGTCTTCTTTGAAAGGTTCAGATCTCTAGTGAGATCATTCAATTCTTGTTGATCAAAACCTTGGAGAATCTACTTCAAAATCGCTATAATTTTCTGATTGCATATATTGAACTTCATCAGCTGTTGGTGATTCTGTATCATGTTCCTGGAGACTGCTGAATGATGGAATGGGTATTTCTTCAGAATGCAATACATATTTCTTTGCTAAATCTAGATCAGGATCTTTCATAACCCAAGGTTCGTTGATTATGTTTTATTTTCTTTGAATCATGACATTACTTAAAGGACAATTTCTGTTAATCCAGTACTGATCCTAAGCTCTGCTCATAATATATGTTAGTTTGAAACTGTCAATAAAAAGGCGCGATTTGTTTAGTGTGTATTCTGGCAAGCCCATTTTTTCTATGTGTTCTCTTATATCGTCACAGAATACATTTAGTCGACCTAAGGGTGTGTGGTTGTACTCTCCACGCTTTACCTGTCAGCTTCCCCAGGATATTATGACATTTGCAAACTTTCCCTTTTATGTTGATAGAGTGATGCTTAAACGTTAGTATGCAATCCGAGGTGACGCCCAGGTATTGGAGTCTGGCATACATTGCCTCGATATGTGATGTTCAGCTTTGTCATGGGTAATATCCAAATAACCCAAACTGGCTAATTAGATTCGTTTTTATTATTGCCTTTATCAGAATTAAAAATTAGCCTGTATCAAAAAAAACTGGAGTTCTAATGAAAAAACAAACATGTGTGTTCTTACTTTTCTGGCCCAATGTTATTGGGCCGGTTAGATCCCCTAGCGCCACTATTTTAATTAAAGCAAACATCCAAAGATATTTGAATTTCAATTGGAAACATTGGAAACAGAATAAAAATGCACTGTGTCCTGATAGAGAGCATACTCCTGCCGAGGATTAGCACCGAGCAGAAATCCACCCGGTTTCGCCAGCCGAACAGTTTTGTTTAAGGACCGCGTACACCAACCTGCTCGCCGCGAGAAAAACAACTGATGTTTTTGCGGGATTTAATCGTGAGTTTGTTAAAGCATGGAAATGGGTTGGCAGCTCGGCTTGATTTACAAGCTTTTTGCATCCTCAATCGTCCGTTGTATATCACTTCACTAAATTATTCTTATATTTTTGGTCGTATTTTCCAGGTGAGAATGATGATGGAGTGCCACAAGACACTGTCTTATCTCCACGCCTCTACTTTACCAAAGACAATACTCTTTGTTCTTACACATTGCCGGCATTCCTAAGTTTCATAGCACAAAATAAGCCCTTTACGCAGACGACACGGCAATCGACTGTGAACTCTTCTATGCACAAACAACCAGACAAATCCTCTCCTATCACATACGCATCCTTGTTCGCTATCTTGAAGTTAAGGATAACGAATAACTCCGTTAAAAACAGAGCTCATTACTTTTACTCGGAAGTATACTAGCAACCAAATCCTTCAACCTCTGTCTTTAAAAAACATCCCTATTATTTCCTGTAGTTGCCCTAGTCAGAAACGTTTTTCGTTTGCATTACAAAATCCACTCCTTATCCCCAAAATCACCCTTAAGTCCCCAAAACAAATTTAGAAAAGCAGCAAACAAGCAGAAAAATGAAGTTTATTTTACTTAAATCACGCATAGTAAACAAAACATAAAGATAAGTAGAATAGTAAGATTTTCAAAAAATCTGCTATAATATTCGATTTCTGAGTTCAGATACATTGGATTTACACTTCTGGTGGAATTCCCGACCCAGGATAGCAGATAATTATAAGTAGTGTCAGCGTTATTTTATGTAAAATAAGTTTTTCTAGCTGTATTTGGCATTTAAATATATCCTAATTTTCAAAAATTTCACGAAATAATCTGAAATTTCGTAATAACACCAACAGAACACAGAAAGTCATTATTGATTTTACAGTTGGGAGTTATCCTACAGTTGGTAACATATCATCGATAGTTAAAATATTAACACTTATTCAAAGTTCCCTAAAAATAAGTAAGGAATTTAAGGGCTTGATTTATTTATTGTAGGTTGAAACAATACGGGTAGTATTAAAGAAAGAATTAGATATTCCAATTATTGAGATGTCAGATGGGAACGCAAGATTAGATGGTGGAGATGTCCTATTCACGGGTAAGATAAAAAAATACTTCAAATTAATTATTTAGTACAAAATATTTTTGTGTAGTAAGGTAACGGCTTGAGTGTTATTGATATTGTCAGGGTGCTCCAAGTGAATAGTAAGTAGTCGTGCGAAAACTACGCTGTTGCGCTGGACACTTCGCGGTTCTTTGAGAAGATTCTGGAAGGCATGCGGCAAGGTATAAATGCTCCCGAGGCCGCTGCTGACTATTTCTCGAGTTTTGGTATTGAAGTTATACGGAGCGACGCGTTGATTAGTTATTTATCATTATTATAGTATTGGAGTGTGAATGAAGCATAGGCATATTTAGTTATATGTCTATGGAATGAAGTGTGTTAATTTGCATAGTGGTGAATTTAACAATTTGGAGTCTACGGAATTCGTACAGTATACAAAGTCAATCGGAACCCTAGGAATGAAAAACTATTTTATGAATTTATTTACTTTTATTTTGTGTATACGAAACCAATTGGAGAAGCATACAAGCTATTAAGGCCGGCATAGCGGTGCAACATTTAAATTATAATTATAAAAAATTGTTCCCAATAATTACCATTTAATTTTTTTCCCTGAAATTCACTCTCCGAATTTCAAAGGATCATTTCGAATTTGGGGTATAAAAATGGAGTCAATGGTCTGTAAAATATAATATTCACCCTCCGTCTCGATTACCCATTTCATCCATATAACAAGGTCGTTTACTTCATCAGCAACTGTCTTTACATTTCCTAATACAAAAGCACTGTCAGTTGGGGACTGATTATATTTACTCAGTTTGTTCTTGACCCAAATCATCTCGATCGGTACAGTAATAGGGGTGGTGACGTATAAGATGACCATGTGCTTCGCATACTTTGTCGATTACATATTCCTTTTTAAAATTCTCTTTTTTATAGCTTCCACCTTTTTATAGCCTTTTAAGGAATTTCCATGCCTATACTTTCCATGAATTTAATAATTTCATCCTTCTTAGTGTTGCTGTTGGGAACTTTCCTGTATGGACGTGAATGATAAGATACTTTGTCCATAACAATAATGGAATTTGGGAGTATATGTGGCAGCAGTTGTTCACTAAACCACTTTTGAATAGACTGGCGGTCACATCTTCATGGTAGTCAGTCGATGGTGCTTCATATTTTTGGCCGACATTAATAAAGCGTTAGGAAGAAAACCCTTGTTACTGCCTACTGTAGTATCATAACTTGTTTATCGCGAGAACAAGGTCCATTTAGTGTGAACCTACTTTCGTCAAGTTACACTATCTCTCTTTTTGATTGGCGGTAGGTATTCCTCAATTTTACGCAAATATTCTTGTCGCCATGCTAAGATACGAGACGATTCCATAATAACCATTCTTTTGTTTTTTTTTATATTTAAAGCTGCAATTTAGCAAAATATTACGTAAGGTCACCATAGATTTATATTCATAATTGGGATAGTCCCGTAACTTACCCTGAATTATTTCTTATGTTGGGAGTTTGTTTTCTTAGTAACTCGGCATATAACTTATTTGTCGCCATTATAAACTTTTTAAGCTTCTGATTAGCTCTTTTTCGTTTTACGGACTGATCCATGATATCTCATGCTCTAATCACTGTCTAAATTGTAGTACGAGTAGATTTACTGAGCTCACAAATCCTTTTTAATATCGTTTTGTGAGGCCCCACGGCTTTCACTTTTTAAGCAATTGTAAATATTCAAAATAAGTATCTTGGTTTGAGCATGTAAGTCTAACCTAAAAGGTCTCTTCCATAACGTCATCTTGATGAATTATTTAAATAATAACAACAGTAGCGACAACAAAATACTCTTCAGGCACTCGCTAAAATTCCCAAGAACGAAGAACAAACTAAATGTAATTCCTTCTATTTTTATAATCAAGCCACACCACTGCCAATGTTCTGATAGTTTCGCTGGCAATGCAGATGAAGGTGTCTACAGTGGACCAAAATTTCTTTAAGCATTATTTTATTTTTGTGTCCAGTAAATATTATTTGATCGACTAGAAGCGGCCGTCTGGGAGTCTAATCATCATAAATTTAGGTCATTTTTATTTGGGTTTTATTAGCAAATTTAGCACACCACGTACATGACTATTTTGTTTAGCTATTCGGACTGACTTTGTAAATACTATAACAATATTCTTATGTATTATGCCGATCTGCATACTTATACTCATTTATGACAAAATCATCCCAGTGAGACGGTGGCTCAAAGGCAGGGTGCTAGCTAAGATGCTTTGTTTTTAATTTTATTGCTTTTAATATCGCTTTGTTGAAGTTTTTACTTCTATCGTGCGATCTTAAGCACACCCCGTTTTTGTAGAAGAATAAAAAAAATCTTCTAGGTCAAAGCCTTTCGTGAACAATTTATAAAATAATGCATGCAAATCAGCTGCAGAAGTTTTATACCCATGAAAAAAACGTGTTTTATCTAAAATTAGTCTATAAAGAGTAACAGTTGCTAGAAGAATTACTCTGTCGCGATTGATGAAAGAAAAGATATGACAGATCCATACCAGTTGGCAATTTTCATCCATGGTATCGATGGTAATTTTAAAATTACAGAAGAACTAGCTGCCCTTTATGCTATGACTAACCCAACTAACCCACACCTGGAAAGAACTATCAAAAAAGCAACGGCAGCGCTTTGGGCCTGTCGACGAATTTTTGGTAAAACATGGGGGCTAAAACCCTCCATCATCTGGTGGTCCTATAACACTGTTGTTAAGTGTGTGGAGGATAAAAACAGAGGAAATAACAACACAGCGAAAGCTAACAGAGTACTGTCTGTCTAACAGGGGCTATGAAAACGTGCAGCTCAGGAAACCCTACTTGACGTCCCTCAGCTGCACATATGCATAGAAAAGAAGGCCTGGACCAGTGCGTATAGAGTGCATATAGAGAAACCTGACTGATCACCTTAAAATTATGAAGGACATCCAGATAGAGGAGATGACCAAACCAACCGATACAATGGAAACAAAACTCCATTTTGATCGATCCTTTAAAGTGGTAATTAAAGACCGCAATACTAAAGGGAAAGACTAAAACAACTAGAGTCTGGTGCACAGATGAATCAAAGAAGAAAGAAGGAGTGCGATCCGGAGTTTACGGACCTAGGTGTCGAATCTCTGCACCTTAAGGAAACACTCCCATAATCTTTCAAGCAGAACTAAATGCTATCAATATAGCCATCTCTGAATGTGCCAAAAAAGACCTAAGAGGTGCAAAGATCTATATCCTATCAGATAGTCAAGCAGCCTTCAAAGCGCTAGCATCTAGCAGAATCAACTCCCGGCTAGCGTGGGATTGTCGGATGGCTGCATATTAACTGGCAAACAGAAACAGACTCACCTTAATGTGGGTACCAGGGCACGAGAGTATGGAAGGCAACGAACCCGCTGACCAGCTCACACGGAATGGTGCACAGACTGCCTTTTGCGAGCCTGAACAATTCTGTGGCATAACTGGAGGACACGTAATGAATGAACTCAGAAATTGGGGAAAAGGGCGGAAAGAGACACATTGAGTCAATGCACCTGAGCAGAGACAGGGCAAAAGACTCATCTGTCACTCGCCTAACTTCACAGAAAAGCTTCTCAAGCTACAAAAAATGAGATAAAACTGGTCGTAGACCTTCTGACTGGACATGGCCCTTGGAGGTACCACCTCAAGAAAATGGGGAAAACCACTGACGAACAATGCAGATTTTGCCAAACTATGGCTGAAACGTCGTCAGAGCACTTACTCTGCGAATGTCAGGCACTGACTCGTCAAAGGTTGTAGCATCTCGAAAATGCCCTTGTGGCACCCGGGGGTCTACAAAATATCAACCATCGAAATATTCTAAGAGTCTCGAAAGAGATAGGAATTTTCGTGTAAAATAGAAGTGTATACATACACAAAAGATCAATTGTGGTCGACGTGTTGAAGGGCAAATCTTGCCGAGCGACCCCTCTACCTACCATGCCATACCATACCATGCTATGAAAAGAACTACGAAGGGAGCAGACATTTTCAGATGTGTTATGGTTGTATTGAATTGATACAATATTGGCTTTTTAAAACTATAAGACATTATAACAAATGGGGCACCGGCTATAGCTGAAAAAACTGAACGACTTGCAGCCTTAATAAAAAAAAATCCAGACCGGCTTAAATTTAATGCAATATCACCAACAAAATTTATGTACAATAATTTTTACCAGGAGGAATCAACCACCGAAAATTCCATAAGGTCTTATCAGAAGGGGGTGTTGCTTATTTCTCAGATATTCGTTGGCTTAGTAGAGGAAAAACTTTGAAGCCGGTGTTCGACCTCAAAGAAGAAATTAAAAAATCCTTCGTGGCTGACAAGGAAGGACCTACTGCCATCTTCAATGATCCATAATAGATCAGTGATGTTGGTCTCCAGACTCATCTGACTTTACATCTAAACGAGCTGAATGTGCGCTACAAGGCAGGAGAAACCTTATAAACAACTTGTATGACAATATATAACCCTTTGAAGCTAAACTCAATCTGTAAAAACAGGCAGCTTCAGAAAAAAAATACGATGGGCAATACTAAACTTCTCACCCTTCAAATCGCCAGGTACTGACGGCATCCGTCTAGCTCTACTATAGTGGGACTTGGACGAGTTACTCCCGCACTTAGAAAAGGTGTTCTGGGCATGCCTAGCGCTGCGCTACATCCCGAATGCATGGAGAGAAGTAAGAGTGGGGTTCATACCAAAAGCAGGAAGGATGAATTACACTGTCCCCAAAGCCTACCGACCAATCAGCCTAACATTCTTTGTGCTAAAAACTCTGGAGAGGTTGTGTGAGCGATATTTGAGGGACTGCGTACTGGTCAACCGACCGCTGCATCCCAACCAACATGCGTACACTACGGGAAGATCGACCAACACGGCCTTGCATTCAGCAGTGAGGCGGATAAAGAGATCGCTGGACAATAATGAGTCCACCTTAGGTTTATTTACTGATATTGAAGGTGCGTTTGATAAAACCACCATTGGAAAAATCAATGCTGCCTTAACAAACAGGGGCGTCCCTTCTGTTGTCAGTGGCTGGATTTTCAACATGCTCTCAAAGAGACGCGTGCAAATAAAGGTGGAAACACTGTAGTGACGGGCATCCTTGCCAGAGGCTGCCCGCGGGGAGGTGTTCTGTCGCCACTGCTATGGAACCTTGTTCTCGACAGCCTCTTGCATCGCCTCAACTCAGATGGATTCTACACCAATGCATATGCAGACGATCTTACGGTACTGCTCAACGGAAAGTTCGAAGGAGTTCTGTGCAATCGAATGCAGAGTGCCCTTCCCTTAGTCGAAAACTGGTGCATGGAGCACTCCCTGTCTGTAAACCCCAGGAAGACGGAGATGGTGCTCTTCACCAGAAAAAGAAGGACGAAGCCACTACGGCCTCCGACCCTCCTAAACACACAATTTAATTTTGCATCTGAGGTAAAATACCTTGGGGTCACCTTCGATGCTAAATTAACCTAGACTCTTCACTTAAAACGAAGACTAAAGAAGGCGTACATCTCTTATGAACAGTGCCGCAGAACCGTGGATGAAACCTGGGGGATGAAACCCAGGGTCGTAATGTGGATCTATACTGCCATCATAAGACCTATTATTGCCTATGGAGCCGTAGTTTGGTGGCCCAAGAGTCAACAAAAAACGGTAATGCTTAAGCCCAGTCAGGTACAGAGAACTGCCTGCCTAACTGTAACGGGAGCTATAAGAACAACCCCTACCAGACCCATGGAAGTAGTGTTGTGCCTGCCGCCCCTAGATATTTATCTAAGGGAGGTGGCTCTGACTACATTGCTAAGGCTCAAAGTCGTTGGTGTGCAGCCCAGCATAGAATGTGGAGAGATTAGACGCCACCTGCGGGAAGGAGCAGTCGGAAGACTGCCACTACTGCAGGCCAGTGCAGATAGCATACCTCCCAAGTTTGTCTTCGACAGACTATATGATGTACAAATAAAACCAATTGAGCCTATAACCGAAGGTGCGGTTAACATTTTCGTGGATGGCTCAAAAACCCAGGAAGGAGCAGGCTGTGGAATTTACTCCCGAAGCTTGCGAATTGAACTGAAATGGTCTATGGAGGGACACGCAGTCTGAACCTGCTGCAATATCCATAGCCGCAAAAGAGATTGTTCTCAGAAATACTGAGAACAAGACTATTAATATCTACACGGATAGTAGACAAGCACTACTGGCCTTGAAAAGTTATAAACTTACAGCCAGGTCAGTACTAGAATGGCATAATTGACTGGAGGATGCCGCCCGCAAAAACAGAATTTCTGTGTGCTGGGTTAAAGAACATGCACAGTGCGAAGGTAATAAATCAGCGGACAAATTGGCTAGAAAAGCAGTCGGTTCAAACATTATGGAAGCCGGCCATTCAAACCTACCTATCGCGACGACGATACATATGATAAAAAGATCACCCATGAAGACTTTAGGGCAAGATGGGATGAAACAACTAACTGTCGACTGGCCAAGGAGCTATTAACCTACCCTAATGAGTCTTCAGCAAAAGCATACCTGGATATGTCAAGGAAGACCCTACGACTCATGGTAGGGATTCTGACTGGACACTGCCAGCTAAGGAAACATCTTCACACAATGAGATTATGCAAGACGCCTCTATGATGAAACAGTAGCGCATCTGCTCTGCGATTGCGACGCTGTTTCGGAACTAAGGGAATTCATTTTCGGAGAACGATAGCCAACCATGGCTTTTCTTAGAACAGCTTCCCCGGGCAACATAGCCACCTTTTTTACAACACTAGGCTGGACGATGGCCTAGATAGATTAGTTGACCTAGGGAGGACACACAGGGGGTCCAATGGGGCCTAAGTGCCGCGGCCTTTCAAGGCCACCCTCTCACCATTTCCAGATTCCAGATAGCTGCTTTATAGGAAGAAACTACGTCGAGATTTCAGGACTTTCAGTGATCTTTTGAAGATGTTCCGAGAAATTTGCAAATGGCACACATAGACCTGCAATGCAATAATTGGACCTTTTTAATTTTTACCCCATATAATATATTGACAAAAATAAATTTCCAATTCTCAGAAATGATGATGATAGGACTACCTAACACATTTTAGAAACATTCTGCTTCCTTAGTTAGCCAGACACGGACTAGCTCTAACACATTAATGCTCATTTTTTTACACCTGTTCGATTACGGCACAACAATAATATCTTTAGACAGCTGGAACCTTAAATTACAAGAAAGGTGCTCTTATTCGATATCGCTAAAACGAACCGTTTTCGAGAAAAATTAATGTAAACGTTAAGCCTGTTATACTCATCCAAAACATAGGTTTGAACTATATTGTATATATTTTCATTTAATTAGTATGCGAATATGCACTTGATTTACGGGCTTGCTTCTTGTAATGCTTTGAAAGCTAAGATATTGTTTGTAGAACGATTTCCGAATTGTAGGATCCCAGATCGAAAAAGCTTTGAAAGCATTTATCAACGTCTAATAAAGACCGGTAAGTATCGTGTGTTTTATTATTATTATTGGCAATGACTATTCTAAATTGATATTTCTACCGTATTCCTTGTAAACAGTCAATAACCGAACTCTGAAGCCAAAATATCTTTTTATGTACTATTTATAGGCAAATTTGTAACAGATGATACTAACGCTGGGGTCGAAAGAAGTGCGCCCACATTTTACATTGAGGAAACCGTTTTAAATTCTCTAGATGAGGTTCCCTCGACTAGTATCAGCAAACTTTGTAGTATAACTACCCGGGTCGATTCAACATATTTGAATGATATAAGTAAAGTTGTGCTTTGTCTTTATTTTGCCAATGATCGTCAAAATAGATTAAAAAGAAAACCAATACCTACGTTGTATTATTATTATATATTGCATAATTTTACCTACTCCGAATGCGCTTCGACGAAACACAATTAGGGAAATTTGAGGGAAAGGCGCGTCATGTAAATTAAACTACAGATTCCTAATACAGCTAATTTATTGGAGAAAACGTGCCGGACTCAGCCTGGAATTCATGAGGGGAAAGAATACGGCAGAGAAACCCTCGATCTAAATTCCTAAACCGAATTATGCTGTATACCCTTTATTAGTATTATATTAATTAATGTAATACATGATAAAAGAAAAACCATTCACAAAATATACTGTTCAGGGCGTCGCGTCGGTTTCAGACTATCTATCCCCGTTCTCGAGCGATACGCTTTCGGATCTCCTCGAAAAAACCTCGCAATACCCGACTTCAATTTATGACTTGTTTTTCTCTTTTTCTTTCTTTGCATCCATATATAGGGTGTCTCAAAATTGAATGTATCAAGTCTAATGAAATAATATTTGAAATAGGCGGGTTACCTCAGCTTGAAGCTCAATTAGATGTTATTCAATTCTTCAAGAACAATTACTGAATCCCTATCATTTGCAAAATGTACATGCTCTTGGACTCCTACTAGAACGAAATTTTCGACCCGGTCATTACAAAAAAAAGGAAATAACCAGTTTTTTGGTGGAACAATACTGTTTGTTCACAGATGAAGCAGAAATTACGAAAAGTGGCATAATGAATGCGTACAATCTATATATTTGGGCAGGTGAGAATCCCCATGCTACAATCTTGCCGAGACATCAGCGATCAATTTCCATCAATAAATAACTGGGCAGACATATTAGGGAACCATTCGGTAGATCCATTTGTTTGAACAGAACGATTAAACGACGCTCTTTAATTAGAAATTCTTAACAATTCCTTACAAAATCTTCTAGAAGATGTTCCGATAGTGACCCGACAAAACATGGTGCCCCGCTTCATTTTAGCCATGTTAAGCGATCGTAAATAAATAATATGTATCAAAAGCAATTGATAGGTCGAGGAGGACCAGTTGCATGGCCTCCACGAATCCCCGATTTATATTATCTTAAAAACCAAGTTTATTCTACTCTAGCAGAGACTAGGGCAGAAGTGCTGGAACTGGAAAGAATCACTTTCCATTGCTAATAAATAAGAAACTATGCTGCGTATGGAGGGTGCAGCATTCTCCAGTTCGTCGTGCCACGGCGTTTGTTAGTCCAGGGTGCACAATATGTTGAACCATGTTATAATTTTTTAAATTAAATAAAGACATTTTTGCTTTTTGTTTACGATGAAAGTTAATTTAATCTTAAGGCGATTTATTAAGGCATTATTGAAATAATGAGTAAAGAGTCTCGGAAACGTTAGCGATATTAACCAAGGTATTTAAGGTTCAAACTGTCTAAAATTATTAGTATGTGCCTTTATTATATAGACCGTAAAAAATTGGCATTATTGTGTTAAAGTTAGTCCGTACCTGCAAATTAAGCAAGCCAAATGTGTTTAAAAGATACAGTTTTAAACAGTCATCATAACTCGTATCCATTATATTAAGAAAGTATTAAATTACCCCAGAAGTTATGCAAGAAAACCCGATTTCCAGCGACGTCATTTCCCTAAGCTATTTTCACTTCATCTATATGAATTCGAGAGATTGCCTACGAATTTTGGTACAATTTTGGGCAATATATTTCTTATATATTTTTCTTCCCGAAACGGTACCTACAACCACTAACATGACGCGAAAAGTTTGGAAATTGTATGCTTTACGAAACTTTAAAAATACATAAAAACTAGCTGAAGAAATTAATAGGTACCCGTATTTGATTTTTTTACCCGGGAAAATCAAAATAAACCATGCTCATTTATGTAGAATTATATACAAAGTGATAAACATACACTGGGCATTCGCTTTCATAGATTTCCCAGAAACAAAAAGCGTTACTTGTATGTATCTATAAGCCATCCGGCACATAAAATATCTACTAAAAGTATTTGGTGCTTTTTATAGCCCATCTTGCTTCAATATCTTATTCAAAGCGCTTGATACCATCAGAAAGCTCTTGAAGCACGTTTTATATGCGCTAATAGCCAAATTAGTTTTGATAGAGAATTAATTATATGCATTAAGTGATTTACGCTCTTGCGTTTGGTAATAATTAATCGAATTAAATTATGGATTTTGAACTCACAAACTATATTAATTTTATGAATGATAATGAATCTTACGTATTTTTATGCCATCTTTTCGAAAAAGCAAAAAAAATGTAGTGCCCAAATTTGGGATATTGTCTATATTTCAATTTTGCGCGGGCGTGTCTTGGAAACGAGTCAATATTTTTACACGGGATTTACAGCATTCAAGAGCTTAGGAAAAATAGTAAATTTCATGTCAATTTTGATCCGCTGCAGCGTTCCTGAGACATGGATGGTTGAAAAATTTTTAGTATTTTGAGAAAAAATTCGGCGCCAAATGCCGAAAATTTGTTTTTTTTAAATGTTCAAACACGAAATTCTTCATCGTGCAACACGTTTTTTTTTCAATTGAAGTCAAAAGTAAGGATTTTAATAAAAAAAACACAAACCTAGCCCCGGAGAGTCGTGTTACAAATGCCCGGTCCCGGTAGTGGGGTCGTTAGAGCGACACCAGTTTTGTCAAACTAATCTGAAAAAGCTCCGCTGTTGTTGTGCAGGGTGGCTAGGCTGGCTTATTGAATTAAATGAACTCAAGCTTAACTTAACAAGAAAACAAGAAAACACGATCTAAAATTTAAGGAACTATATATTTGTTCTGTTCTTTTTTTTTAAATACAGCAACAATTTATCTGGAGTAAAATGGCAAGTTAAAGACAAATATTAAATTTAACTAATAATTGGTACAATATGGTGATTGTACGGAGACCAATTCTGTTGTTAATACTCGGTACTGTATGCCTTACAACTAAATGCACTAAACACTACAAACCGAAGTGATCACTTTGTTGATTGAAGGGAAAATCGGATGATTTTTAGAATCGAATATCTTGCATTCGAATACTCTTGAGAATCGAATGATTAATCGAATACAAAGAATCGAATTATTTGGATTAGTCGCGGTATTCCAAATGTTTCAATTAACGATTCTACCTCTCGAGATTTCGAGTGACTTCGAAGTCTCGTTCTCGAATTCAAATTTACAAATTGTCTGATTCTGGATTGTTTGATCTTGAAGTCTTCATTCCTGATACATTTAAGCATAAGAGCAAAATCTTCTACAAAGATTAGCGAAAGCATTCAATATTAAAAAATAAAATATTGGTTAATAGTTGTTTTGTTTAGATATTATGTAAAAGTTTATTAAAGATTTACTAAAATCATCACTTTTTAATAATTTAAATTTGAATTTATAAAACTCCTTATATTCTGCATATCGCAAAAATATATATGTCATACCTGCCGACTACCGCATTTAAAATTAATAATATGTTTACTACAGAACAAAAATATTCAACAATTAAAAAACTACCACTACTTAATTAAACTACTCTATTTTATACTTTTTATAGTATAGCGTTTTCGATTATTGTTCACCATAATACAAAACAAAGTCCGCTATTATTTGTTGCTCAGACGACAGGCTAGCATAATCGAACAAGTTATATTATAATCGCATTTGACGCGAATTGTGCCGATTCATATATCATTTCGATTCAACCAGCATTCTCGACGGACGATTAATTCGTTGCGTTGTTAGCGCATTCGAATATTTCTGGTATTCGAATTCTTCATTGATAATGGAATGCATTCGAATGCAAGCCAAAATCGAATACTTCGATTATTTGTATTCGAATAGTCCCTTCACTAACTTTGGTGTTACCTAAGCTAATTACATATATGTATGCGTGCGCGGGTTGCTGCACCAATTATACAAGTGCAATAATAATAGGTAAAGTTAAATGACCACAATAATTAAATCAATGGACCCAATAAATGAATGAAAACAATAAAATTATCGAAATCGTCTTAAAGCCCGACTGTCAATGCTTAATTTATATTATAAAGAGAGAAAATTCAGAGCGATTAATAATAATAAATGAGTAAATAAACTTAAGCTTCTGTACGATACCACTTAGATCCATCGAACTCTGGTAGAGGTGCCGGGCACCTGTTGGTACTGCTAGGGCACTGGCCCTGAGGGTGAAACTAGCAGATGACTCGCCAATAAAATGGGCCCGGAGACAGGACTTGTAGCCACGTAATCGAACTGGTAGCCAGCTAGGAAAAGTGATAGCCTGGTGGTTTGAAGTTGTGGCCCTGTATTTGAAGTTGTGGCCCTGTATTTGACCCCTCGTTAGTGTGTGAGGGTACAGGAGATTCGACGGTCTCGGTCTTATTCGACGAACTGGAAAGCCTCTAGTACATTATTTAGATCCCCAAAAATTGGTCGTGTCAAAACACAAAGAGATACTACAATATATCCCCAAAGAATGGGTGGAATGAAATCACAAAACTAAATGTGGAGTCTCTGACTGCACTCAAATAGAAAGCTTCTCTTCTCGCCGAAGGGTCTAACTAGAAGAACTCTCGATTCATTTCCGTCAATTTGCCTTTCGCCTTCTACGAGATTAAAAAAACTACGTAAGAACAGCAAGTAGGAAGGAGCTGAAAAATGCCAACTGGTTCGATACAAGGAATAATTCTAAGATAATAAACGACTGAGTTCTCGTTTATTATGAGGGTAAAATGACAGCGGAAGACACAATTAATAAGCTAAAATTAAATTTTTCAAAAAATGCTAGGAAATACTTCTACGAAAATGATAAACCTTTAAAAATCTAAATCAAAAGCGACAATCACGGGAAGATAGCTCATTCCTATTACTCGGAACGAATATCCGAATATTACAAAACTGCAGCCTGCCGCGTGAAGAGATAAATATATAAAGCAGAGGTCCCAAAACGGTCTAACGATCTCAGAAATGATCGGCCGGTGATTGGAGTCCGGCAACCAAGGGGTTCCAAAAAATTATGAAATATTCCAACCGACAATAAAATATGAATCGACGAGTGTAATGCAGCGTAAAAGCGGGTTTTATTAACAGAATTCTTCAAAATATAAATAGGTTCGCTGGCCGTTCTACGGTAATGTAATATAAATCAAGCTAAGCTATCCTAATAACAATGTGCTTCGCTTATCAACTAAAATAAATATAGTCACAATGTGTTATAAAAGCTAATACAAATATATCGTTTACCTATACTTAGAATAAAGTTAATTTACATTAAGAAATGCGGCAATTTCAAGCTTATTGTCAGCAAATCGAATCAATAAATTTAGAATTAGTAAACCGATGAGGGCAAATTGCGGCGTATAAAGTGAAATTTAAAAATATTTGACACTGGCAAAATCGGACTGTTACAATCGATTTAGCAAAAATTAAGATATTGAAAGAAGAAATGCTCATCAGAGCTTTTGTAAAATCACTAAAATCTAAAGACATACAGAAATGGTCCAACTAAAACGATACTTTGAGATTATCTGAAATATTACCAACTGATATACCTCAATATA
>MU187356.1:0-43346 GCA_016904865.1 Pissodes strobi | reverse complement strand
ACATATCTTGCTTTAAGTAAAGATCATTTTTGTTATAATTTTCGTTATTATTTTCGTCATCAATGAATCATTGGCGTTTTACCACACCACCTCAATTACACTTACTATAATAAATTTCCTGAATGTTGTAACATCTAACAATCGGAGTACCTTAAAGACCTTGATGTTCTATACCGTTATTTTTCGTATCCGAAAGGTAATCTACAGTTCAATTGCCTTAGTTCCCATCATGTCCAAAGTCATGGAGAAACTGATCAACGAATATATCTAGAATCATCAGGCATCATAAGCGTTCGCCAGTGTGGCTTCCGCAAGCTCAGATCAACGGGAGATCTCCTGACTTACATGACCTACCTGTGGATCAAAGCCATCGAGAGCTACGGCGAATCTCGTGCAGTGCCTCTCGACATATCCAGAGCATTTGATAGGGTTTTACATGACGAATTGTTAAGCAAATTAACAGCATACGGACTATCACCAGCACTGCTTCTATGGCTTTCCAATTTCTTAAGGGATCGAAGCTTCCGAGTTGCCGGAATCATGCCGGAGTTCCTCAAGAGTGTAAACAATTCTATTTACAGCTTGCAGACGACAGCACTCTATATCTGTCTTATCAAAAAAAAAACAAACACTGCAGGACCTGACTTCTCAATGACTGACTCCGACCTCATCCATAAGCTTGCCGGGCATCAACGTAGAAAACAACATGTCTTGACGTAATCACGTCACCAAAATCGCCAAGGTAGCAACACAAAAGGTAGGGGCACTCTAAAGAGCAAAAAAGCTATATACATCTCATCAGCTCTTACTGCTCTATAAAGCCCAGATAAGACCATCCCTGGAATACTGTTCCCATGTGTGGAGCTCGGCACCCAAACACTTGCTCAAGATATTAGATTCCATACACAGGGAGCAGTCCGTCTTGTGGATGACCCAGAGTAGACTACGGACCTTGATAGCCTTGAGCATCGAAGTAAAGTGGCGGACCTATCTCTTTACTGTCGATACTACTACGGAAGGTGTTCGAACGAGCTGGCACTTATGATTCCACCCAGGGTTGTGCCAAACAGAAACATCCGTCAGACACAAGCTGCTCATCAACATACGATTCAGTTGCGAACACCTAGGCCGTCGCTATTGCACTTCGGACTTCTTTGCCTTAAGAACTGCCTCGCTCTGGAATGGATTTCCGAGTAACTTCTTTCCCGAAAATTACAACCTAAAGTGCTTCAATTCCAACGTCCACCGTTTTTTCCGCACACGCACCCCTCGTTGAGTGGTATAGGATTTTCCATTTGTGTGTGGACCGAACATAAAAAAAATAAATACATTATTTTGTTAAAGTGTATCAACGTTATGCACCGGTCAGATTATCATACTACAAAGTTTTCCCAAAGCGATATGCCCTAAGTGCAATATCAAACCATATGATTATACTGGCAATGTTTCTACTACACAAAACTGGTGAAAGCGAAAATGCCAAAGGCATCCTTGAACCCGTAATTTATAACTTGTAAACAAGTAAACATTCTAAAGGATCCCAAGCAGGTTACTTTAGATTAAACATATTAATATCCTTATTTGCATCTATTTAGATTTGTCTCCTCATAGTTTTAATGTTACAATGCTATTTTAATGAAATATGCACTTAACCACCAGCAATTTAATTAAGAAGACAAAGCAAATACCCAATTTGCTTAAATTTTCTTTCTACTTAACGAAAAAATTCAAATAAATAACAGAATAAAACCTATAAAGCTTTCATACGCTCTGTCATAAGCTACGCTATATCCACCTGGTGTACAGCTTCCAACGCTTCTGGCAACCCGAAATAGCAAATGCCCTCCTGGTACACTAGATTAATTAAAAATACCTTGATAAAACGATAACTCAGACACACACACATACATACAAGCTATTACTCCACTAATTGGCTGTCAAGCTTCCACCAAAAGTTATTAGTATTTGTTAACACACACCTATCTCAACAGAATTACAGATGAAACGTTTGTAGTTTATTTTAATTAAAAGATGTAGATACAAAATAGATTTCTATTCGAATACTAATCTTTCATTTGCCTTTACAGGTAGAGAGTTTTTTGTTGGACTTTCACAATGGACCAATGAGGCAGGAGCACGAGCGGTAGCTGCAGCTTTCCCGGAGTATCCCTGCACCCCTATAAAGGTAAAACCGGAAAATTTCGTTGTGATCAACTTGCGTGACAGTTTTAAGGGCAAGGTGAAGGTAAGCGTGCACCTTGGAGTTGATTTTTGCCAAGATATGCACGCTGAACCACATAATTATTACTTACTTGTACTACTTATATTCAACCCCGATACAGTTTCGGCGGCTGTTGCATTTTACTGGATAACTTGATTATTCTGTAGCATAAGTATCATTCTTATTCTTTGACAAATTTTTGAAAACTTACAATTGCTATATTTTCTACACTAAAGATGATATCAAAAAAAACATAAAATACCATATCTACAAACACTCTCAGCCACCTTTCAAGTACTACCCTCATTCACTTAACCTTAAATGACACTTGTGACACTTCTCTGAAAAGCTTATCAAGAATGCTTCTCAGCAATGACATTCAAGTATGAATGCAAAGTTTTCAGAAAATTATTTAAAACTGGTTTTTGCATAATTTGGCAGGAAGAATTAGAAAATACAATGTAAACGATGAAAAGGGATCCCGAGCCTAAATTAAAACACTACTGTAGTGCTAAAACTATCTATTTTTTCCAATAACGCGGATACTACTTTTTTTGTTGTTTTTAACTATTTTATTAAGTGCTCAAAATGTTTGTTCTAAACAGATATAAATTCGATTTTCAAATTCCTTCCTAAATTTCTGAAAAACGCCTCTTCAATTATTCTCTGACGCAATTCTTCCAGAGAACTTGGCCTGGGTTTTGTAAACTAGTGATTTAATGTGACATCAAAAAAGTCCCTACCGTCAGCTGATCTTAGCAGACACATTTATTGTACTACTTCTGTCAATCCATTGGTTTGGATAATTTTGAGCCAGTTCATAATCAAACGAGGGCTCTATAGTTTGGTTGAACATGGCCATTTAGGAAAAAGTAGATTAATCACTGAAGCAAATGTTCTTTATAATGCGGGTGTTGCCCTAATTATCCCTGTCATGGTTTCACAAAACTGAATTCTTCTGTTTGGATCATCGTCGCGAAGTCTTTGAAATTTTTTCATTTTGCAAGGGTGTATTTTTGTATTTGTACGCGTGAGTGGGCCCAAATGGGGCCCTCCATTGCAACCCTTGGTCTATTATGGGTCACATATGTGGTTTCCACTAGGCCAGAGGCTCGATCCTTTTCATGAAATCGAATAGCTTTCTGGGGTGGATAGTTTTCAAATCTGCAGGTGTATTTACAAACACCATTGCTGGACAGTAAGTAGTATAAAACATGCTCCATTGTTTCCTCCAAGCACAAGCGGCATTCCGTTTCTTCCGAATTCCCTATCTTGTTCATGTGGCTTCTTAGCCAGTGTACATGCCAACTACAACCTGCACCTGTTGTCGGCCAAGTTGAAGAAGTTGTTTAGTTTTCACTCCTAATAGACACCCTCTTTAAATGAGTTAGGCCCGGTAAATCTCTCCATTTGTCTACAACCTGCTGTTATGTCTATCTGGAGAGGACTTCATTAGCTGTGTTATAAGCTATTCCCAGCACTGGTTCTGGTCCTATGAAGGCCCTTACGGCCGCTTGCTTCGCAAGAGCATCAGCTCTTTCGTTGCCTTCATATCTTGTATGTCCAGGCATCCAGATCACCGAAGGTTTATTTTCACTACCTAGTTTGGTGAGTAGTTCCTGGCAGTTCCATACTGTCTTGGATGAAAAACGGCTAGATTCAAGAGCTTTTAAAGCCGCTTGTCTTTGTAAGGTGAACAATTTGATTCTCGCGGAGCTCTGCAAGTCTATAATGACAGTTTCACTTTTGCAGCAATTTTATCCAGATGCGCATTCTAGTTAAGTTAGGGTAATTCCCAGATACTTCACTGTATTCGCAAATAGGATAGTTTCTCCTTTGAGTGAAGGTGGTCTTAAGTTTTTCAGCCTTTTCTTCCTTGTGAACCGTACTATAACTGTTTTGTGCGGGTTCACAGATAGTTGTTTCCTTCCACGCCAGTCATAGACCACGGTTAGCACCTCTAGAAGATCCACTGAGGTAGTTCTTTGCGAGTTGCTTCTTATAAGTATTACTAGATCATTCGCTTATGCCTGCACCTCCACATCCCACAGCGAGAGGACCGCTAGCAGACCATCCATCACCATAGAAGGGCCGACAAAACTCCAAACTGCGGACACCCCATAACAGCCCTGATTCTGTAGCCCTCCCCCTGTAGGGTTATTGTGGCCACTCTGCAGTTTAGCATACTCCGGATCCAGTTCCTTATCTGTGGTTCAACCCCTCTTTTAGCTAATGTATAAGAAGTTTGGTAATGCATTATTGAATGCTCCTTTAATGTCTAAGAAAACACCCACCGCGATACTCCTGTTGTCTAACGCCTGTGTTATGTTCCCGACTAGATTGTTTAGTGCTAGTTCTGTGGATTTGATACGCATATTGGTGAACATTTAGTGGATGCTCACCAAATGTACCCGTTCTAATGTGCACTCAGAAAGGAGGTCAGACTTATTGGTCTCCATGTTGATTCCCTACGTCCCATCTTCGGGATGTACACCACTCTGATTTTAGTCCAGCTGCTAGGTATATAATTACTCGCTAGGCTGGCTCTAAAAAATTTAATTAAAAACGGTGTTAATACCTCCAGACCGTTTTGCAGCAGTGCTGGAAATATTTCGTCCTCAAGAGGTGATTTAAAAGGCTGAAACGATAGAATAGCACTTTTAATTGTTGATGCATTAATGATGTTCTTGGGGACAAACCAGTCGCCCGATTTTGGCCGATTTGATCGGTCCCAAAAAGGCTCCTGCTCATTATTATGCCAAATCCAACCTGAGAATTGAGTCTTAACCAGAAGCTCTAACGTTTCTGTGCCAGATTCCGTAATGGTTCCGTCAGGTCGTTTTAGCGGTCCTAACTCCTGAACGGGTTCTCTAGACAGAATTCTATGGATCCTAGAACTGCCAGGTGCATCTATTATGCTCTGACAGAAGGTTTCCCATGAATTTCTTTTTGCCTCTCTGATGGCTTCGTTGTAGTTCGTTAGAGCAGTTCTGTATTGATCCCATATGTCGGTCTCTTTGGCTCGATTAAAGAGTTTACGAACCTCCTTTCTTTGTTTGTCAAGGGAGTTGTTCCACCAAGTGGTTCCTCTGTTATCCCTTTTAGTCTAGAGTGGACAGTTTTCGTGATAAGCCGTATTTATGGCTGAATTCAGTTGCTCCGAGGAGCTCAATCTCCTCATGAATTGATATCGTTGCAATAGAGGTCCGCATCCGCTCCTGAAGGGTAAGACTAACTAAAACAAGCCCAGTCAGTGCACTTAGGATCCCTGTAGTCAATGATTGGTATTTCACCTTGTTTTCAGATTGAAGGGAATATTTCTATGATCAGAACCAGAGGGCTCTGATGACACTCTCTAGTCTGAGATTCTTGTAGATAAGAGATTATCACTGATCGTTAGATCTAATACCTGATGCCTACTGGCAATTACAAAGGTTGGTTCAAAGCCCCTGTTATTAACAACCAGCCCCTCCCCTAGTAAATAACTGTATAATGACTCACCTCTCTGGCTGGTGTCCGTGCCCTAACCCATACACTGTATGGTGCGCATTGGCATCACATGCAACTAACAGATGGGTGTTCTTCCTCCGACTGTAGGCGATCAAGTTCCGCACTTCAATTGGAGGAGGTTGATTTGCTTCAGCGTCCCCAGGAAAGTAGGCAGAGCATACGATCATATCCGTTGTGCCCTGTCCCGTAGGTATTTTGACAAGCACTGCGAGCAATGATCTGACATTTTGAAAAATTCCATGTTTTTGATTAAGATACATGCTCTAGGTCTGTTCCCAGAGCATATTATCTTACCTGATGTTTTACCTAGGCTTCGTGTTTGGCCTGTATTTGCTCACCAGGGTTCCTGGAAAATAGCGATTATCTGTCCCCTTCATTGAAAGTTTTGCCAAGGATGTTGCAGATCGGCCTGCAGAAAGTTGGTCTTATTTTCCATCTTTCTTCCCAGTCTGCTTGTCCAAGGGGGCCGTACCTCCTTGGTTTTTCGATCTTTTGGTCCCCTTGCCAGGGAAGGATTTACCTTTCCCTTTCCTGGTCGACGTGCGACATTTTTGAGAGGGACCTGGCTTCCTCTCTGCCATCCGATGTTGAGGCTGTTGCTTCCACCAGCAGTAAGGGTGAAAATTATGCGTTTTTATTGCTTTCCTAAGAGAGACTCTAGATACGCCGGTAACTGCTGCTATATAATGCGTTGACAATTTTGCATTTATAGAAAGTTGGTTAATAATGTCAACCTGCCTATCTTCATGCAAAACTCTAGGTGGCTATCTTTCTTTTTATTACCAACAGATCCAGTTTCTTGTTATTCTGAAGCCAAATCTCTTATGTAGACGTGGCTGATGTCTTTCCTTAAAAGTAATAGTAGTTCTCAAATAGCACATACCCTGAGCACCATAAAGAAAGGTCATTTCTATTTGTTCTTCCATAGAATACACCATTTCTAAATTAAAATAAATGCGAAGAAAAAATAAGGACATATGTGATGGCGACAGCAAGCACATTCAAATTTAGATGCAAATTTGCACATGTTTTAATGTAGGTTTGGGATACTTTTTCAGAATTTACGATTATTTTCTCATATTTCATGGAATAGCTAGTTTCAAAATATTTTCTCAAAATTTTGCTAACTTTTCGCACTTAAATCTCATTAATTTTTGTGATAATGAAAAGCATTTTTGTGCAGGTATATGCAAACAGAAATTCTTAATAAAGATTAGTTGAGAAAATTAAGAGTAGATAAAATAGAAAAATTCAACGCATTTTTTTTCACTTGTTAAATATGATTATTTCTGAAACTGCACACATTGCCACTGAAAAAACGTTTGAAAACGAAATTAGGCAGAGACGATGCAGTTAATACAGAGGCATATTTTATCTAATTTATTACGTTCAAAAGACAAGATGATTTTTATCTCAGGTGGATTCTCAGCCTAGATTGTATGAATCAAATAATCTATTAATCATAGTGGCACTTAATATAAATTTCAAGTGCCTAAATTGCTCACATTATTCTCTTCCCTCTATGGCTTAAATGGAGCAAACAATGCTAAGAATTAAGGCTGGATAGTTCCTTAAACGGTTAGACTTTAGACTTTTATATATGTATCTACATATCCTTATTAGCAGTCTGTTTATGTTATAATCTATAATGTTTGAGGAACGAAGCAAGTTCATATCTAAATACCCAAAAATTGACAAATTTATCTAAATAGGTACTTACTATAAATAATGCTCTAGCTTATAATCTTCATGGACATGTTATTGTAAGTAGGTATGTAAGTTATTGTAAGTAGTAAAAATACTATTTTTGGGTGTCAATTAGGGACTCAGTTTCCAAAGAGGGCGGCGGATATTCATTTGACTTATAATTTTGTGGCGCATGCCACCTCATGATAAAAGCCCTTTTCGATCTACAAATAAGATTTTATATATTTAATTTTTAATTCTATATTTTATGATTTAGTCGCTTATTGTTATATTGCATCTTCTTAACCTATTCGATTTTAAAATAACTTTTTATGGTTGATCAATAATGAAATATATAGGTACATATATAACTTCAGGCTCAATAATTTGGATTATCATAATAGCTTACAAAATACCTCTTTCATTTAGGTAATGAATTACAGCACACATTAAACAATTTACAGCTCATCTCATTCCAGTGCTAATAAACTTTAGTTATCCTTCACATTTTCCGATTGATTGCCCACACACATAAAGCTATTTTTAAACGTTAAGGATGGATGGTTCTTTCATTATATATGAGCACTTGGTTTATACAGTAAATATAAATCGGAATACAGTAAATTATTGATGAAAATGTGCACGTAGATACGCATTTTTTATATCTTCATTTTATCATATGGAAATCGAATAGCGATTTGTGAGACTCGATAAGAAATTCAGTATTTTTTCACTCTAAAAATGTTTTATTGGTGCATTTTTCACTAAATCATATCTACAGGGAAATAAGTTAATAAAATGTCTTCTAAAGAAGAAAATGCATTTTATTATTAAGTAAAGAATAATTCTTAAATAAGATCTTTAATCTTTTAGAAGGGTCGGCAGGTATTACAAGTATACATTGTGAAAACAATGTAAAATGAGTACATTTTGTATTCAGCACGAAGAAACATGAATTTAGTTTTTTTAAAATTTTCTGTACATTCTGGTGGTATTGACCTATATTTTGTTCGACATTTGGTAAAGTGGTAATGTCGTTCTCTTTTTTTAATGGCATATATTGCTTAGCACCTCATTTCAATGTTATTTTGGTTCTAAAGAGAGTTCCCAATTTTGGTCAAATTTACTTGATGTTATTTTCGAAGTAAGATGTAGTTGTTTGAATATAGAAACTGATGTCAGTAATACAAGTTATTAAAACAACGTAAATACCTAAGTTTATAATTTTGTTTTGAAATTAAGTTATGAGGACAGGAACTAATCTAAATCCTTATATGATTTAGCAGAGGGGAGCGTCAAAAAATTCAACCGGGTACGCCAACGTTTCGATGAGTCTTATCCACAGCGACCACCTTCCAACAGTTTGCAAAATATTTTTAAAAATTCGAGCAAATGTAGAATATTTACCTAGAATTAGTAGAGCAAAACTAGATGTTTTAGCTTATTTCAAAAATACTCATTTTGCAACCGGCCAAGTTGGCTTAAATGCAAATGTTTGCCCTAGGAGAGTCCAAAATATGCCATTTTTCTGGAAGAAAAGCTGTGACGCAAATTCATTTTTGTACGACCGACTGTAAAATACGATTTTACGTCCCCATTTGCGGGCTTAAAATGGCACTTTTACGCCCTAGAGCGTAAAAATAACTGAAAAGCCCGCATACTACACACATACCTACAGATTCGCCAAAGAAATACATTAGCTCCTAATAAACAATAATTTATTTTTATTCGAATCCAATTTATTTTTATTCAAATCAAAGATACAATTATTGAAAACATCTTCTAAGACATAAAATACATCACATCTAATTATTCATGGCTACGCTGAAATTACAATGGTTACAACTGGAAACATTTATAATAGGCAAATTTCTCTTTAATGATCCCCTCCGATGAATTGCAACATTCTGATTGGTGGTAGCAAGATTTGAGTTTCCAGAAAGAAGCGTCTTGGTGCTGGAACTGATAAATGTTCTGGCCCTCTGAATTTTATTTTGAACTGAATCCTCAATGTAGCCTTCAGCTGCAGATTTGCTTAAAACAATTTAAATTAATCTTTGGACTGAATGTTCAACAATGGACGAGTAGCTTGCAACATTTCAATTAACTGAATTGGTTGCTCCTTTATCCAATTCATTTTTGCTGGAACATGCAAATTATTACATTGTAGCCAATAATATTAACTCTATAATTAAGATACTAAATAATCACTCATCACGAGATGAGACCCTTTCTTCTGTGCTCCGGGTTAAAGTTTTAGTACATCTGGAAAAAATGGAAAGGCATCATCCTCTAAAACACATGAGGCACTACTTTTATTTGTATCTTGTAAGGTGCTATATTCTGGAAGGTTCAGTTTGCATTGAGTTAGTAAATCTTGAGTAATGTATTTTCGAAATATTCTCCATCTCACACAAACTGGTACAAAAAAAGCAATACCGATCCTCAAAATAGGTATTCAATCTGCTAAGGAACCAATCCCATTGGTGTACTATGGTATGGTAGGTAGAGGGGTCGCTCAACACGTCGACCACAATTGATATTTTATGTATACCCTTCTATTTACTCGAAAATTCCTATCTCCTTCGAGAATCTCAGAATATTTCGAGGGTGGAGCATTTGTAGATCTCCAGGTGCCACAAGAGCATTTTCGAGATGCCTCAACCTTTAGCAACTCAGTGCCTGACATTCGCAGAGTAGGTGCTCTGACGTTTCAGCCATAGTTTGGCAGAATTTGCATTGTTCGTCAGTGGATTTTCCCATTTTCTTGAGGTGGTACCTCCAGGGGCCATGTCCAACGAGAAGGTCTACGACCAGTTTTATCTCTTTTTTTTGTAGCTTGAGAAGTTTTTTTGTGTAGT
The DNA here is from genome assembly GCA_016904865.1 of Pissodes strobi. Taxonomy (NCBI): domain Eukaryota; kingdom Metazoa; phylum Arthropoda; class Insecta; order Coleoptera; family Curculionidae; genus Pissodes; species Pissodes strobi. The sequence goes on along the minus strand of MU187356.1, from coordinate 33,068 downwards.
TAGGAGGGTGAGAGATAAGTCTCTTGGCTTGTCTCTGCCCAGATGCATTGGCCCAATGTGTCTTTTTCTGCCTGTCACAAAATGGTTCAGGCCCACAAAAGGCAGTCTGCACCATTTCATGCGAGCTGGTCAGCGGCTTCGTTGCCTTCCACACTCTCGTGCACTGGTACCCACATTAAAGTGAATCTGTTTCTGTTTGCCAGTTGATCTGCAGCCATCCGACAATCCCACACTAGCTGGGAGTTGATTCTGCTAGATGCGAGCGCTTTTAAGGCTGCTTGATTATCTGATAGGAAATAGTTCTTTGCACCTCTTAGGCCTTTTTAGCACATTCAGAGATGGCTATATTGATAGCATTTAGTTCTGCTTGAAAGATTGTGGGAGTGTTTCCTAAATGTGCTGAGATTCGACACCTAGGTTCGTAAACTCCAGATCCCACTCCTTATTTCATCTTTGATCCATCTGTATACCAGACAAGTGATCCCCTCTCTAGTTGTTTTAGTCTTTCCCCTGTAGTATTGCGGTCTTCAATTACCACTTCAAAGGAGAGATCAAAATGGAGTTTTGTTTACATTGTATCGATTGGTTTGGTCATCACCTCTATCTGGATGTCCTTCAGAATTTTAAGATGTCCAGTCAGGTTTCCTGACTTCAGTTTTTGTGTTTTTCCGAGTTACTCTATACGCACTGGCACAGGCCATCTTTTCTATGCACATGTGCAGCGGAGGAAGGTCAGGTAGGGTTTCCAGAGCTGCTGTGGGGCATGTTTTCATAGCCCCTGTTATACCCCGACAGGCTAGCCTTTGTATTATTGTTAGCTTTCGCTGTGTTGTTATTTCCTTTGTTTTTACCCACCACACAAAGAAGGCGCAAGCTTTAATAGGCTTAACAACAGTGTTATAGGACCACCAGATGATGGAGGGTTTTAGCCCCAATGTTTTACCAAAGAGTCGTCGACAGGCCCAAAGCGCTGCCGTTGCTTTTTTGACAGTTCTTTCCAGGTGTGTGTTCCAAGTTAGTTTCTGGTCAAGAACGGTGCCAAGATACTTAACCTCTTTTGAAAGCTCTACCGCTGTCCCTCCCAAAGTGGGTGCTTTAAGGTTCAGCTTCCTTCTTTTTGTGAATGGGATCACTACGGTTTTGCTTGGGTTGACATTAGTCTTTCCTGTGTACACCATGTGCTGACAAAGCTGAGTGGACTTTGCATAAGTTCTGAGAGAACGTTGTCATGGTTTCCTCTTATTATTATAACTAGGTCATCTGCGTAACCTTGGACTTCAAAGCCTGCTTCAGTCAGTCTTACCAGTAGATCGTCAACCACTAGAGACCAAAGCATGGGCGATAGGGCCCCTCCTTGAGGGCATCCCTTTATTACTTTGACTGTGACAGCTGTTTCTCCAATGGTCGCGGTGACTTCACGTCTGGTTAGCATGGATTTTATCCATTTTGTAGAGGTTGGTTCCACTCCTTTGCGGGTTGTGGCGCGCTGAATGGATTCATATGAGGTGTTGTCAAATGCACCCTCTATGTCTAGAAATGCACACAGCGCCACTTCTTTTTCAGCCAGTGCCTTCTCTATATCGCGGACGAGATTTTGAAGAGATTTCGATGGTTGGTATGCGAATTGTTTTGCATGCAATGAAGCATTAGAAAGGAACTTTCTCCTGACGTGCCTATCGATAATCTTTTCCATCGTTTGAGAAGGAAGGAGGTTAAGCTAATGGGGCGGTAAGACTTTGGTTCCTCTTGTGATCTTTGCCCTGTCTTTGGTATGAACGCTACCTTAACTTTCCTCCAGTTGTCGGAAATGTAGCCCAATGCAAAGCTAGCTGTGAAGATTGATTGAATGTGTGGTAGTAGGTGCTCTATACCTTGTTGGAACAAGGCTGGAAAGATTCCATCTACTCCCTGGGATTTATAGGGTTTAAAGCTATGTATCGCCCATCTGATTGTGTTTTGTTACCCTTTTTGTAAGCCGCTGAGCGGTTTCAATGGGCTCGTTTTCTTGTGCCAGCTCTTCTTTAGCAGTTATGCTTGACCCGGGAAAGTGTATTTCTAGAAGAATCCTTAAACTTTCTTCAGGTGTCTCAGCATAGGTGTCTTGGGCTCTATTCTTTAGTAGGCCGATTTCGTTTGAGTGCTCCATGGATAGCACTTTGGCTAATTCGTCTATCCCTTCACAAAAGGACCTAACAGTTCCTCTTTTGGATCTCCGAAGCTCTTTGATATACTCGGATAGGGTTTTGTGATAGTTATCCCAATTTCCCAGTCTTTGGGTTCATTGAAGGCTTTCTCCGACTCAATCTTAGTGTCTTGTTCCACCATGGCACATCTCTTTGGGTTGCCACCTGTTTCACATGGCAGTTTCTTTTCGTAAGAGGCTATTATAGCACTTTCTAGGTGTATCGAGGCTACATCAAGTTCCTCAGTAGTTAAAGCGGATAGCGGTGCGCCCTCAAGTTCCGACTTTAGATGCTTTTTGTAGGCAATCCAATCGATTAGTTTGGGCACTCGGTTGCTGACCATTTTAGTATTTTCAACGGATATGTCGAAGCGAATGTGCATGTGATCGAACATTGAGTGAGTGTCCGAGACATGCCAGTTGGTTATGTAGTTTGTTATAAATGGGGTAGATAGCGTTATATCTAAAACTTCTTTTCTTACCGCATTTATAAAGGTGGGTTTGTTACCTTTATTAATAATGATGATGTACTAAGAAAATCAGCAAACTCTTGGCTAATATCTTTTGCTTCTCTTGATGCATTTCTGGCAACTCGTCTGAATGAATTAAGAGAATGATTTGCAGTGCATGATCCTTCTAAAATGTATCCTGTAGCGTTATCTTCGCTGTCATATAGCCCTGAAGGATTGTAAACATTTCCCAGAAAATTATGTATATAAATATAGGCCAATACAGAAACTTCGGCAGTGTCTGGTTCCAACAATAAAGGTTTTCCAAATATTCTAAACACCGCAGATAAGATTCCAAAACCATTTTCGGATATTCTCCTTGCTTTGCTGAGAAGATAATTAAATGTCCTTTTAGGTGATCCTCTCTGCTATGCTCCTGGGTAAGGTTTTGGTACATTTGGTGACAATGGAAAGGCATCATCTTCTAAAAACACATGAGGCACTACTTTTTTGCGTCCTGGTAAGGTGCTCTGCGAACAAGCAACGAAAGAAAGTAATTAATAAAAATAAGTAAGGAAATATCTATAATTATAATAGTATAATGGTAAAAACTTACGTTATGGCAGAGTACAAATAATATCGAGTAGAGTCACTTAGCAAAATCGTTTTGATGTTTTTGCATCAAACGCAAAAGCCACCGCACACCTGCAGCACGGTATAAATCAGCGAGCAGTCTATCGGGAGAGATTATAGAAGTATTCGCTGCTGCAAATTTATTTCTTCGGATATTATTTCAACGCGACCCGACATCGACAGTACACAATCTCAGGGCGTTTGCACACTGACGGTATACTGTCCCTCGGCAAAATTGGAAATTTGTCTCTAGTGAACCTACCGTATATTTATTTATACCGTGGTTATGGTGCCGGAAATATTGACACACCATTTGTAATTGAAAAAACGAACACAAGCAACAAAATTTATTGATGGCTTTCCGCCCAACACCGGCACATGTCGCCAAGTATCTATCAACATTTTGCGAGTTGATGGAATACATGTTAGCAACAGTGTTGACAACAAGTATCTGGGCGATTTGTTGGCCGGTCTGTACTTACTTTGCAAGCACATTAAGAAATGATGGATCAAAAATGGGGCCAACGGTTGTACCGCCAAATGTACAGGGTGTAAAAAAAGACAAATAGCTCAGTTATGGTTTGTGGAAATGTGTAACTTGTTGATTGCTAGGGAGTCGTTTCGGCTAGTTTCAGCCGCCCGGCACTGCTACCTTTACAGATATTTTGTGCATGACTCTACAACTTAATTTGTGCCCAAGAGACGTAGACTTCTTCCAAACGAAGCTATTTTCTTGGGAGGTAGTTGACTCACTTCTTGTGGTGATAGCTGTACTCCTACAAGGTACTTGATCCTTTTGCCTTTTGCAGAGTTGGGTTGGACATTGGCAGAGTAAATGCTCTGCGGTTTCAGTTGCATTATTGCAAAATCTGCATTGGTCGTCTTCTGCTTTGCCTATTGCCTTTAGCTGGTATTTTATCAGGCGGTGTCCAGTGAGCAGTCCGGCGACAGTTCTAATATCTGGTCTGTTCAAGCTCTTTTCGCCGAGATGGATATAAACCTTTTCGCCTGACTTAGTCCTGGAGTGTTTCTCTCTTACGCGGCGGTATGAGGGTAAATCTCGGCAAATGGGACGGAAATGTGCAAGCGGATGGAGACGGAAATGTGTAAGCGGCTGTGACATTATAACCATGCGCAGTGATTTTACGAGGGCTGCTCAAATATTTGTGCATATCGATATAGGATATGTTTACGCATCAGTGTCTCGAGTACTAGCAGACTAGCTCATTTTTTTTACTCTCCCATGATTGGCGGTCATCAATAACCACTGCGAATGGGACATCTAGGTCCAACATGACCGTCATTTGGTCACTTGGTTTGCTGGCATTTTCCAGTTTTATTTCTTCAAAGATTGACCTGTAAAATCTCCAGGCTTGATTTTGCCTATTTGGAATAGCCTGTGAACACTGATAATTGTTGTTGTATGGTTGTACCGCCAAATGAACAGAATGTAAAAAAAGACAAATAGCTCAGTTATGGTTTGTCGAAATGTGTACCACCGGTCTTGTCAAGTGAGAGATTGGTCCGAAAAAGTAAAAATGTTTGCCATAACTTTTCTCGTATACAAACATCATGGCGATAACATAACCTCTACCTCTACTGTCCCGGAGAAAAATTGTTGAAATTAACTACCTGAAAGTTCTTGTGGTCGAAGTGAAAAGCCAGAACCAAGTATTGCAAGAAATTAACAAGCTGTTTAGAGAAAAAATTGTTGACTACGGAAAAGTTTAAAAAGGCTATTAGCAAGAAATCTAACAAGACAGTAAAAACAATAAAAATATCGTCAAAAAAAGAAGTTTCAGATTCGAAAGTTAGAGAATTCAGAATAGAGATGCAGAGAGAGAAGAATTCAGAACCGAAGTCGACTGCGAATACTGCTGGGTGCTGGGGAACACATGTAATCTAGTATAGATCCACTAGTATCAAGCGCTTTGTTGCTGAGATACAATATGGGGATATGCGAGTGGAAGGGACAGGAAAGCACTGAAAATACTATTATTGATGGTGATAGGATATCTAAAGTTAACTCAAAATTATGACCAAAATCCATAGAATGGAAAAATACCTATCCACGTATACAACCTCTACGTGTATTAAAAGCTACCACAAGGTGAACGGGGTCAGTCATTTCGAATGTGAAAAAAATCGAACTAGGAGGGAACTGAAGTTTGAAGTGCATCTGTTTTAAAATTGAGGTGCCCGCCAAAATGAAATCAAACATTCTAGATACAGTTCCAGGTCAAGAGGAATCCTTTGTTAATTTTAAACGTGAGGACACTAAGTCACACAATGAACTAAACAACTTACCATCAAATCAGAGAAAATAAGTTTTCTCCACTATAATGTAAGCTCAATTAATAACAAAACTCATGAATTTGAAGCTGCAATAGTATACAAAAACATTGGTTAACGGAACAGGAAATCATTGATCTAAGCTTGCTGGGCTACTGTGTAGGTGCATTTTCTGCTCGCTCGCAATCTCAGACTCAATCAAATACTTGATGGTTATCGACATTGCATCTTTTACCAGGACCAGATGTACAGATTGAATAGTCTAAATATTGTTGTTGTATGTGTTTCTAGAACACCAACTAACTGTGACTCTTTTTTCTCTGAAATTAAGGGAGCTATTAATATTATTGGTCATAGGATAGACATTGTCCTGAGGGGTTTTATGGAACTTATGCCGGGTGCGAGTTCGTGAGGCTACCTGCCTGGACTAATATTAAATTACCCTTCAACCTGAATAAAGGCTAAAAGACTAAAAAAGAACTATAGATCTGCCTTAAAGATATCTGAAAATCAGCTAACGATAGCGCTATAAACAGTTCAAGTAATTAATCTAAGTATTTGTGGAATATAATTAAGTCTAGACGAGGTTACAGTTAAAAGTAAAATATAAATGAGCTTAGTCCTCAAAACTTTAATGATTTTTTATCAGCAACTTAATTAGCAATATACCTCAAGGTAATACAAATCCACTCTCTTATTTAGAAAGATTGCCCAACTTTAACGAAAAATTCAACTTCGGAGACGTAAGCTACCTATATTCAAGCTCGGGGTATTATTAACTTTAGTTTATTTTATGTTTCAAAGGGAAGATACTAATCTTGTGGAAAATTATAGGCCAATTTCCTTGCTGTCTATTGTTTCCAAAGTTTTTGAAAAGGTAATGTGTAATCAAATAGTTGAATTCCTCTACCTTAACAATTTGTTCTCCATATCGTAATACGGCGTTAGGCAGGGAAAGGATACAATGGGAGGCATCTTGGAGCTTCTTGGAAGCGTCGTGTGTCGTGAATACATTTGAAAATCATTACAACTTTTCAGCATTGTTCTATAATCTAAGTAAAGTCTAACTGTGTATCACACGACCTGCGCCTCCGCAAATTGGAGTGCTATAACTTCAGCCGCGGTAGTATTAATTTAATATGATCCTATTTAGAAGGTCGTTCTCATCGTTGAAATACTCGGATTGGTGTAGTATCGTCAGTACAAAAGTGGATGTTGATGTTTCGCATGTATCAATAATAGGCCAATGTTGTTCCGAATCTTTTCCCATTGGGTCGTTTAGTGGCTGGTTGTGTTCTGTTTGCTCATGATACGAGACACTTTAAGTAAAGAGAGAATCAGAACTGATTCCGGATGGGAGGTTGTCTGATACTCGGTCTGAAGTTGAGAAATTGTTTCATTCTAAGTGAAGAACTAATGCACATAGTTGATCAATTTTATGGAACTGAGCTGTAGAATATTTCTGAAAGAGGGCAATTCCAGACATTACACAAGAAAAAAATCAGCCACTTACTCAAGAAGATGAAAAGCGATAAAACATCTGGAGAATTATGTTTTCCAAATATCAGCCGAACCCTGCAAAATATGAAGAAACAAAAGCGTATACGATAGTCAGTGTTGTATATTAAGAAAAAAGTTCGGGGGATGTGCCGAATCGATTACAGAGTATCATTCGAAACATCTACGCCAATGCAATAAATGTAAAAATGAAGATGCAAAATTAAAAGAGGTCAGGCAGGGCCGATATCCTCTCACCGAAACTTATTACTGCAGTTTTGGAAATTGCATTCAAAATGGTGGACTGGGAGGAAAAGCGAAAACCTATTGATGGAGAAACACTCGAGTCAGCTTCATTTCGCTGACGATATTGTCCTCTTGTCAGACAATTTAGTAAATATCAAAAATACAATATCTCCAAGAAGCTGTCAATAAAGTAGGCCTGAGAATGAATTGCACAAAAACTAAAATTGAGGGATATGGTTAGAGATGAAGAAATACTCAGATGAACAGTCATATAAGACATTATAGAACGTATTGCTACGACGAAATGAAGATGGGCGAGGCTGAAGGACAGGAGATGGACAAAGAAGCCTCTGAAACGGCGCCGGAGAACCAACAAAAAAGTCGAGGAAGCTCGCCCACTCGAAAGACTGACGATGCCAAAAGAATTTACCTGAATGATAGGTGCTCCAGGTAAAGAAAACTGGAATCGTATGGAGAGAGAGCTAAATGATGATGCTGTTGTTGATTTGTGATATTTGTGTGCTGTTTTCTTGTCTTATTATGTATATTAGTTTAGTTTAGAGTACTTATTATTTGCCAGTTTACTTGCAAAAATAAAAGTAGTTTTATTAGTCAAATAAGTACCTACTTAATGTTATTTCACAGTCAACAAATTATTTTAAAAATAAATTTAATGCCCATATAACGGATCAACCAAACTACCAAAATTGGAGATTTCAATAGGTACCAACAGAATGTAGAAAATTAAGAAGCTAAATCTACCTACGTTAACTCTAAAATGTTCGCATTTTTATATATTTGGGTGTTTCTAAATTTTTGTCTACACCTCCTTTTCCTGGGTGTGGAAATAGGCTGAACAACCTAAACGAGTCATGATTCAGTGAGAGACTATGTTCTGATTTCCATATCATTAATGTTCTTTTCTTAGGTTCCTGAACAAAAACATCTAAAATCATACATTACGATGGGCGGACCTGATCTGTTATGCGTTGGTGTTGGCAAGGATTCTCAGGAAATTTTAAAACGCATGGAAAGAGAAGCGACTTTCAGTTATCAAACTCTTACTCTACCAGAAGATGAAGCAGCTAATGTTTTATATCTAAATGGCACGCTCGTTCATCGGACACTAGAGGAAATACCTCTCTCGTTTAAGGTAAGTAAATTGCGTTTGACAAGGTCTTTTACTAGACCTATGCTTATAGTGTGTTTATGAGTAGTTTGGTAACTTTTCGGACATATCCAACAGGGACATAATTATCTTAAATTATCCTAAGAGTTGTTGTTTAAAAGAAACACCTTGCATTTTATCGCACTTTTGAATTGGGCATGAAAGTTTAATGCAGTTATATTGAGGATTTGGAGGGAGTAATTTAATGGAGGATTGGGTTAGTTATCTTCTAAAATGGAAAAATTGGCTTAAAAACGTAATAACTAATTTAGGCTATTCTACGCCGAATTATAATTTTTGTGATACTTTGAATAGCCTGCTTTCATTCTATTGAATTGTATTGAAAATAGTAATTTGCTATTTGGGAGTATTATAAATGGTATTGAAAATAGTAATTTATACTTTTCTCAACTTCACTAAATATTAATATTGATATTTTAAATAGGGATGTTGATATAGTTCTACGCCTGTATTTAGTGTATATAAGGAAGATATTATAATGATATTCATGTCTCAAGACTTATTTTCGGTCGATGATGCAGTTTGAACCAAAAATAAAAAATAAATGTGCTTGTGGATCACACACCAAAAGTGAAACTTGATCCACACAAAAGAGAAACGAAGTGTATTTGACAACTTCACGGAATCACATATTAAATGTGATCTATATGAGTTATATGACATGTGATTCGAGAAATCCACCAAAAAGCAATAATAATAATTTAACTAACACATTCTATGTCCAGTTCGCCCAAGATTACTAAGCACGTGCTGCAAAAGTATTAGGGGAGAGTGGGGGAATCACGACTACTTAAGCGTTACTGAATTTTTTAAATAGAAGTATTTGTACAAATATGCTCAAAACAGTAAAATTGCTTGGTTACTTCATCTATTATAAGATTTTTCTATTGGTTTCGCAAATGAACAAATGTTTTTTCCTAAAGTGAGTTTTTGAACAAAAGGGGAAAAAGGCGGGTAATTTTGACCGGTAGAATAATATCGACCACAGTGGAGGGTAAAATCGACCAGGTAGTAATATTTTGAAATACATTTTATTTTAACATTTCAACATTTATTTACACCAAGCATAAGTCACAAATATATACTGAAGCTTTTTCTGCACAAGTAAAGTCAGCATGAGCCCAGGTTGCACAAGAACGGCACCGCCATCAAACGTCATTATTGTATACAAACTGTTCACAAATAGCGCAGATTTTATCAATTTCTCTTTTCTGCCCAACCGGAGTTTTCACTTTACCTGTAATTTTTCTTGTGATCTTCATTAGTTTTTCATTTTCCTCCTGTTTGTGTTTTTTTAATGTCTTATTTTCGAGCTCTTCTTTTAACGGGGTAGATGTTGATATTTGAGAATGTTGTGTCTTTTTCGCTGTGAATTCTTGTTGCAACACCGGAGCTGGACATAAGTCTCGAAAAGAAGTATTTTTCGGTTTTTCTTTAATTTTCAAGGTTTTATCACCATCATCGCTCAGGCTATCTTCGGCAACTTCTTCGAAACTGAATTCAGAATCAGACGAATTTGATGACAATCTATTACGTAAACTGTTCAATCTTCCTGGAACAGTTCCACTTAATCCACTTGGTCCTGGTCCTGGAGAAGGACTCTTGTGTCTTGGTTCTATGGGTTCTGAAATATTCTGGGATGTATTTCCATGCAATGGTAAATCTCCTGGAGCCATTGTATTTTGCGGTTCTTTATTATCTTCATAGATAGGTATAAAGTCGCCCTCAGAAAACGCATCACGATTGATGGGAAATATTCCGGTGGTTTTAAATCCGTTTAGAGCCTTCTCTATCGTGGTAACCCTATTGTAAGCATTTCCAAAAAGTTCGGCAATATCAGTTTCATTGATTTTTTCATAATTTCTACTTTTCATGTACTTATCACATTCTTGGTGGTAAGCAGTTTTTAAAGACTTGAAGAAAGTTACTTCCAGAGGCTGTGTCCTGTGAAATGTGTGAGGTCGAAGCGACAGTAAATGAATGTCAGAATTTCGACAAAAAGTGTAGGAAGCGAAATAAGAATGAGTGGAATGATTATCCAGCACTAGAAGAATAGGTTGCTCTGGAGTAGCATTAGCAAATTTCACAAAATGTTGCAACCATTCGGTACACATCTTTTCGGTAATCCATCCAGATTTCGAACATTTGTATATAGCGCCTGCCGGGTCATTTTTTCCGAGCCATCCTTCATTCTCATTCTCATAAAAATAAACATGGGCGGGATATATTGCCCTGATGCACTAAAGCAGCATACAATCGTAGTATTTTGCCCCCTATCTCCGCTTGATATCGCGCCAACTTGCTTCTCTCCTTTTCTTGCCAATATACGACCTGGATTTTGGACATTGGAAATACCCGTTTCGTCAACGTTGTATATGCGATGAACTTCAAAATGGTATTTTTCAAATAGTGAATTGAAAAAAACATCCATTTTGCCTCTGTTGAATGCGGTAACTCCGCTAAGGCTATAGTAGCTTCCGGTTTGCGAAAACTAAGCTGCGGATAACGTCGCATAAACGAATAGATCCAATCCTTGCCACACATCCCTTTCTCCATATTAAAAGGATGTTTAATTTGATTTGTCTCTGCATATTTAAAAACCATTGTTCGTATGCTTTGAGCTGTCAATCCATAAAATAATTTTGACAGTTTTAATATGGTCTCAACAATTTCTTTTTCCTGATTTTCGGAAGACAGGTGTAATGATTTAAGTTCCTGATCTCGTTTCGTTGATATCCTATTACAGTTGGTCCACTCGTCTTACTCCTGACGGTCAATATAAGTTCTTCAGACAATCACCATGCCAATATGCAAACAGAAAAAAAATTGGTTTTAGACCAGAATGTTCATTGATATCAAAAGAAGAAACGAAAAATAAATAGTGATTTAAACAAAATCAGCACAAAATTTCACTCTATTACTTAGGAATTAAATCTATGAACAAAAATACGAGATTCGTAAATGAATATGATACTCAAGTTTACTCAGAAAAAGAAATTTGACTTAAGCACCCTTCTAAATAAGTGCAAAATAAATGAAAAGTCCCCAAAAAGTTGATTTAATAGCAAAGTTCTAAAAATAAGCAAAATACTAGTCAAAAATTGATAGAAAAATGTGATTACTTCAAAATTGTGAATTGATAATTATGCAAATTCCCCACAAGTCAAATTTGTGCATTAATAAAACTGTAAGTGCAAAAATTACGATACGAAACTGATCGACATTTCACCAAATGTCAATCGCTCTCAAAAATCTCGCCCAGGTGAGCATTACGGCCCCAAGAAAGATAAGCAAAGCAAATTTAATTAAAAGTTTGGCAAGGAGCTAGATTTACAAAGAGAAAAGATATAAATTCCCGTCGACTGTCGGTAGAGAGAAAAAATAAAAATCCAAGGTGAGTTCTCAAATAAATTCAATATTATATCTCATAAATTAGAAATCATAAAAGAGACACTCACCTTAGACTTTTAGAAAGTAGGATTTCCCAAATTCTCCACCGGCAGTAAACTGAAGGTCTATTGGCTACCCATCCGGCTCTTCCCAAATTTGGCAACCGAATGTGCAAAATTACACCCGGCAGAAATAAAAATGGGCTGCTCACCTTGACGTGATGACGTGAAATCAGAGACAAAGCCTAGTTGGCCGGTCGATTCCAATATCTGCACGTTACGCGCCGCTCGGCCCAGCCCAAAGCCAAGATACCACGACTTATTTGTGTTCTTCTTTCTTTTGAAAAAGTAATGCCACTACCTTTTTAATCTCCGGATTAATAATTTGTACGTTTAACGCCTGAATATTATTAGGTGTTGTTCCAATAATACTGCCTTCTCTGTTTCCTCTAAACCGTGTCTGAAAATTTCCTATCAGCGATGCGTTTCATAAAAATTGTTATTTGAATTGCTATCTTGGATAAGTATTATTACGGCCTCCGGGGACCTATGTAGTATGCGGTTTTCTTCATTAGACATCCGGTGTATCATGATCACGATACCCTGATCTTCCGTTTCCCTTTCGGCGCGGGAGGACTGCGACTAAAGGAACGCCTGCTGGATGTTTTGTAGGACGTAATAGACCTGGATCTGCATCTAAAACGATTGACAGAGCCCTCTTCATATCCACTCATATTTCTAAGTATTCAGTTTTCGGAGTGATAAGAATATCTAGATCGTTTTGTCTTTATGATCAACAAACTTTCTCCCGAGATACAGATAGAAAATAGTTGGTAGAAAAATATTCTGACACTTCGGGAAGAATTTGTAAAGCGTTCTTAAGCATGCGTTTTCCCATCTTAGGTGGAACCACTCTAAAATAATAAAATTATAATGGACGGTACAAAAGATAAAAATGCAAAAATATATCAGATTTGAAATTTTTCGTGATGCCTCCGTTGTCAATTGACAAGGCCTCACTACCATTATATTAGTCAATGGAATCAACCGGTAACCCGTAAGGATTTGCAAGACGGGAGTCATCAGATTGCTTCTTTAAATATCTCTGGCACCATCTTGTACAGAGTAAAACAGTGATCTCTAGTACAAGATGCATAATCAATGAATAACTTTATACTAATAGTATAATGCATAATATAATTAATTGTATAAGCTATTCATTTAGATATTGCGTAGCGTGATAATTTCTCTTAGGTTGTCGTATGAATAAAGTAAATTAAGTCAAGACCACCTTTGTTGAAGATTCTGGGGTCAAGCTTAATCTCGATTTTAATTGTATTATCCACACCAAGACGTCGTCGCCTCTTCTCTTAAAATGTTTTACGATGGTACCTAAGAATGTGTTCAAGATAAATGTTTAAAAGTGTATTGTGTTACACGCTTGATGAGCGAAAACAGCCACCACGCGTTATAGATGGTGCTAAAACGACCAATCACCGAAATCAAATTCTTCTTCGCTCATCGCTGTATAATCGTCATTTGTATGGTAAGGCTGCAGTGGTGTTGCGCTCGGCTCTAACAAGACTGTCAAACAAATACGACAATACAGCGAAGAAGGATAGATATTTCGGTGCTTGGTCGTTTTAGCTCCGACCATAACGCGTTGCCAGTGCAGAATATAACTTGAATGTGAACTTTTGAGTTATACTTAACGCTGACGTCTGTTCAATTTCGAATCCTTGAAGAAATGTCAGGTGCCAACAACTGTTATTCCTGCGAAGCAAGGAAGCCAATTTCTACACATCTGTTCTGGATCCAAATACATCTCATGCACACTGTACTATACTAAAGATAAGACCTCGTAACGTTTCTCAGGTTTCTCTCACACCTAAGTGTATGTGTATTAGCACTTTTAGCTTTTAATTAGTTGTTCATTCTTATTAGTTGCTGTGATTGTTTACCTATTACTCTAATATTATATGTTATATAAAATTGTATATAAAATAAAAGTAGTAATAATTTATGATTGCATGGCGATAAGCAAAAAAAGTAGAATCCCGAAGTATTTTCTTGATGATACGTACAGTTTGTTAGGGGAAATTAACTGACAACAATAAATTCAATATTTCAAGACACACCCATATTTTGGATATTTTGGACATATTTAGATGAAACTGAAATTAGAAGAGGACTACCCAGGATATATGGCATATAAGTGAATGATATTCTTGTTTCAGATATTCGGCGAAAAAATAGACTACCCAAGACGATCAGTTAACATTTCTCAATTGTCGAAGCTCTCATGCGGATTATCATCAAGCTGTTTATTGGTAAGAAGGACCAAACATATACGATGCCTTTAAAGATCTATATACCTAATGCAAATTTAAGGTAATTTAATTAATTCCTACCACCTTTCAAGTTTTCAATTGCTGTGACATATATAATAATCAAATATGAACCCCTAGGGTGGGGAGAAAGCCATCGCATTTTAAATATTTAGACGGGATACTGTAATTAAAGTTTCATGCTGGCCATGCTAAGTACTAGGTAAACCTTATACCAATAAGAAGTATTATAATGGGAAAGTTCAATTCGACGCACTTTGCACGTGGAAAATTCGTCCTCTCTCAAACTGATCAGAATCACAGAATCGGCTTTCATTTATTGTGAACCAAAAATAGATATCATTTAGTATTGGAGCACAATGAGTGTAGAAAGTATCACAAGGAATATGTCCAATAATTCAAAAGTAGTTCTGATCGCTTGAGTGGGGAATGTTCTGTGTCCACAAGTAGAACCGTAGAACGCTTTATTTGCGTTCCGTTTCCGTCTCACTCTTATAGAAGACGGAGTTAAGTTAGATCTAGTCATTTCACTACTGCCAACCTAATAGTTCTAATATACCTAAAACTGCTTTAAATCCTTAGCAGTGCTATGGCGGGACGTCAGACAATTTATCAGAGGTTTGCGCACTGCAATGAGATATGCTAATGTAACCCTGTATTAATCTTATACGATATTTGCAGTCAGCCAAACATGTACAAGTAATTTACCTGGATAGAGGTAGTTTTAAAAAACAAACTATCTTCTATATATCAGAAATAAGGCTTATTTAATATATTAATATATGTTTAGACTATACATATTGATCAATATATTTAAAATGCATGGCCCCAAGAACCCACCTATTATTTCAAATAAATATAAAATCCTATTATATTATCGTTGAAAAGTCGCATATGTTCTGTTGATATATGAAACTTTAAAAAATTGTAGATACCTTGACTTCCTTAGAATGTTCCGTATATCAAATACACATTTTAATGAATCAATAACAATTATCTGTGATATAATTAAAATTATTAAATAGAATGACAAATTATGTAATAATAATCTCCAAGATGACGTCATCAAATGTAACAAGCATTTTTATAATAATAATAATAATATGAATTCATTCACTTTTTTATACCACTTGCGGCTATTGAATTTATTTAAAAAAAGAATTCATCAAAAATGTGGCACATACTATGTTAGTCTAGGTATTTAAAAATTAAATAAATCTGATGTAAAATATGTGTACAAAGGTTATTTGTTATTTGATTGTAATTTGTAATAGTATTTACACTTATGTATGGTAGCAATAATTTAATTTAATTTAGGAATTCTCTTCTTTTAGTACAACACTTTGTTATGTTGTAGTAAAAATCAGTCCATATACTAATAAGTATAATAAGTTCCAATTAATTTATTATAAGAATCTCTAAATGTTATATTAATTTAAATTATAGCAATGCATCAGTAATGTTTGCAGAGGTGTTTATTATTGTTTAACAATAATTTATAACATTTTTCCATTCCGTGTCAAAGCATTTTTAGAGTAAATTGTTATTTGTAAACCTACTTGAGTATAAAATATTATAATTGGTATGATCAACCATTATTACAGAATACTTTTTAGAAATTGGATGTGGATGGTAACAAACCTGTTGGCGTTTTACTTCAAGACATCGGTTATTTTTGAGTTTAAAAGCCATTTCTTTCTGTTACTACTTTCGTTATATTATCCTATTTTTCTTTTAATTATCCTCGTGTATCGTGTAATTTAAATTCAATTTTAGGAGTCATACAGAAATTTAAAATATTTTGGTATCATTCCAAAGTTATCAAGTATTCGCTAGAAGGTGTTTGTCTTAGCCTCAAACTAAGGACGCTAAATACATCCTTGCTTCGCTTGTGCAAGTATCGACGACTTGTCTTCTGATATTCAAACCAGAGACGAGACGCTCAACTAAATGATAAAAAAAGATACGAAGTAATAGACGAGGAAAGGAAGATCGATGCTCTTTGTCTGGTTTCATGAAAGGTGAAAATAGAGGGCGCCATTAGCTTGTGCCTCCAAAAGCGCGGGAGATTTGAATGTTTCTTTGATTGCTTTATTGTTATATTTTATCCATTCTGATGCGGTGAAGATCTTTTAATTCTATTATGTATTCGTATGACTAATTTTTAAAAGGATGAGTTTATGCAATGTTCACAAATAGTTTTAGATAAATATTCACACAAATACATAATAAAGTTTTAAAAATATTCACCTCATCAAAAGGGACAGATCATCAAAGTCGTTGAGATAAGAAAATTGCAGTTGATCGAAACAGTATTCAAATAATCTACCGCAGACAATAAAGGCATGTTAATCGAAATGCATACATATTTCATAAAAAGTATATTCATTAAGACAAATGAGTCACTCACTTGACATTAATAGTCAGAGTGCAATAAAAACAATAATAAGTGAATTCAAGATATGCCTACCATATGTACTTACTAAAAATTAAAAATCAATAATCATTAGAAAAAATTCGAACAAATGTCAGAGTTCATTATACAAATACAAAATTATGATTAATGTCTGATGAAGTACAGACTTTTACAAGATAAGGAACGAAGGAAAATAGTTCATTTTTCAACTTCATCTTCTCTTAATCCACAAATAATGCAAGGAGTCTCAGCAGCCATGATGCTGTTTGTTTTGTCTCTATTAAGTAGTCCACTAATCCACTCCACTCCGGACACAAATTAACGTTTCATTTACAAGATTGATGAAAAAGTATATCTTTCAGGCGGGTAAATCTAATTTGTTGACCATCTAAAAATCATGTTGACCAGCCCCTTTTGCAGAAGGTATGGCGACCAAATTTATAGATGCTACTCGATAAGGCGCTTGTGCTACCACAACTAACTACCCCCAACCCCCTCCGGAATTCCACTTCCCTCTTGCACATTTTAATAAAAACGAGTTGACCGCCCCTTTTCCAAGAGCCTAGAGGCACCAAATTGCCCACAATGATACTACTCGATAAGACGCTTCTGCTACCACCCCTAACTACCCCTCAGCTCACTCCAGGATTACACTTCCCTCTTGCAAATTTTAGTAAAAACGTGTTGACGAAGTGTAATTCTGAAGGGGGTTGGGGGGTAGTTAGGAGTGGTAGCAGAAGCGTCTTATCGAGTAACATCATCGCGGGCAATTTGGTGCCTCTAGGCTCTTGGAAAAGGGGCGGTCAACACGTTTTTATTAAAATGTGCAAGAGGGAAGTGTAATTCTGGAGGGGGTTGGGGGTAGTTAGGGGTGGTAGCAGAAGCGTATTATAAGTAGCATCACCGTGGGCAATTTGGTGGCTCTAGGCTTTTGGAAAAGGGGCGGTCTGCAGCTTTTTTCGATGGTCAACAAATTAGGTAAACCCCTTTCAGGCAAAAATTTGCGAAATTAACACAAAAATATAAGAAAACAGCTGCAAGCCAAACTAAAATCAGCCTAAAATGAAAACATGGTGTTTGATGTAAAGTATTGAACATTGAACTGTCATAGTCATACTTGTCGATGCCATCTAGTATTCAGCTGTTCAGCTTCTAACGCAGAATTCCATGCGTTAGACATGTACATATCATTTGTTTTTGCAACAGCGTCGACACGACTTCGGCTCCAGCTACAAACACCTTTGGTGACGCTAGACAAAGAGAGCGCCATACGGAAATGCATTAAGTAAAAGAGATGGCATGATGGGACAAATTTTCTATTTTAATTAACTGTCTCTCCCTTGTCTCTGTTCAAACTGTCGTGGAAAGTGGAAATCAACGAGCCCTATATCATACCCCACTCACTCCTATTTGCTATGTGAAGCTGGGTGGGGAGGCGGTGAACGATGGTGCGCGCCAGTAGCAAATGCTTGAACTTTAACCATCATGTCTTGTATATCTAATATCAACGTTGAAACATGGGACCACGCAGATGATGTATTATTAGTTCTAAAAGAGCAGAAGTGAATACGTCAACAATGCCAAATTAATATTATGAATTACTTGCTACAACTTCGATGTTTAAAATGAAATTTTACCTCGAAATCTCCCATAAAATCGGTTTATCGTTTGAAAAATGTCCAAATTATCCGATCATGGTCAAATAGTTATAAATGAGATTTCAGGCAACAAAATCTGCTTACCACAAAAATTATATGCATCAATATATTAAAAGTAAACTTTTACCTCGAAACGTGCCATAAAATCCTTACTTGAGTATAAAATATTATAAATGATATGATCAAATCTCCCATAAAATCAACAAAAACCGCAGCTTATCGCTGGAAAATGTCCAAGTTCTCCGATCATGGTCCATTTTACCATCTTTAAATCGTTTTAAATGAGATTTCGGGCAAATAAATCTACTTACTTATCACAAAAACTTTACGCATCAATATGTTAAGAGTAACATTTTAACTTGAAACCTGCCATAAAATCCACCAGAAACTGCCTCTAATAACCAAAAAATTTCCATATTTGCGATTGCGATTAGTTTTTTTTTCAAACAGCGCTTCTGATTGGAGTGCGCATTGTTTTTGGGTGGTGATAAGTAGGCATCAAGAAATGCAGATTTGAGCCCTAGCAATAAATTGTCGGTACCGTTATAAAGCAAAGCAAAGACATATTTAGTGACTCTACAAACATAAATAGTGGTGCATAATAACGATTTTACATGTCAAATAGGTGTACCAGAAATATTCTTATGCTAAAGTACTATTTCCTATTTTACACAGAGTTTTCAAACGAAAAGTAAGGATGAAATTATACTTTTTAAAATTTATTACCTACTGTGTTTATAGATATTGAATTAGTAGCTGGAAGAATGGGAATTACGATGGTTCCTTCCATCTTCCATATCATGACAAATCAACTTTTATATTGAAGAAATTAACTTACATCATAATACATTCAGTGTAATGACACATGGTGCTTTTCCAATAGTAAAATTTATTCAACAATTGGAATATAAAATATGATGTTTATATTTTCTAGTCGGTCCTTTATTATATATGACACTTTTTGCTTCATTTCTAAAAAAATTCAATTATTAATTGTAATTATTAATCTTATAGTTTCAGTGTATCATTCTAAAAATTCTAATCCTTTTGCACACAATTGTATTGATATCCACTGATAGCATATTTTTCATTCCAGATTAAAGTATTATTTTTAATTAAAACTATTTAAAATTTTTATCTTTATACTATTTTTTTTTCTGTTAACACATAATTGATATTCTAAAAGATCTATATATTGTATATATAATGATATATTTGTGTTTTAATTTAGGTAGGCTGTATTATGAATATCTAATTTAATAATATTACGTTGTGATTTTTATTATTGTAATATTATTAGTATCTTATATAATAAACGGATAACAAAGAAGTATTTAACGATTTTGAATTAATAAGATAATATTATACTGAAACAGGCACTGTATTATTGGTGAGTAATGGTGAGTAGGTAACTAGTATAGATAGTATAGAATATACTAAAAAAGGCATTAGCGCGGAGAAAAGAGCGGAAGTCAAATCAAATTAGCCTTAAGATAACGTAGAGTATGACCTGCAGAGCAATTTACGGATAGCCGCCGGACGGCAACTAATCAGCCTGACCAATAACGCATAGCCCTCAGTTTATCAATGACTTTAGGGTGCAATGAATTGCCTTCAAGTTCTCTGGTGATTCAGTGGTTAGATGTTGGGTCTGTGATACGGCGGCCCGGGTTCGATTCCCGTCGATGTTTTATTTTTTGTATGGTTATGTTTAAAAAAAAATCTTCATTTTGGGCATGTCGTGGCTTAGTTTTTGTTGGTTGCGCTCCCGAAGCGAGCGGGGGGTCATGCGTGAAGTGAAATATTAGACATGCTAAATAAAATATTAAACAAATCCTTTTAATAGTAAGCAAACCAAGTCATTGCGTTATTGGTCAGAGTCAGGCTCATAAGTTACCGTTACAGAGCAGCTCCCTTAGATTAGGAAAGGGAGCTTTCTAAGGCAGGTCCCAATATTTAAAGCTTGACCTAGCAAGATTCCTAATCAGCCTTCTGTTTACCGATGTCTTTGCGGTGCAATGATTTATCTGGAAGTGCTCTGAGGGTTCAGTGGTTAGATGCTGGACCTGTCATACGGCGGCCCGGAGTTCAATTCCTGTCGGTTTAAAAAAAAATTTTAGGTTATATTTGTAAAAAGTATCCTCTTCATTTTGGTCATTCCTTGGGTTACTTTTGGTTAGTCCCTGTTCCTTGAGCCCCCGAAGCGCGCGGAGGGCACCGACCTCCTACAATGGAGGTTCCAATAAAGTGCATTGACAAAATAGAGCCTGGTAAGCGTAGGGAAAAATTAACATCAGGTATGTGTTAATTTTTCCCCACCCCACTCTACGTTTAAAATATGGTGCTTTAATACAGCTCACTGTATGCAAAACTGCGTATCCTGTGATGAACCGGAGCAAATAACCGATTATGATTGATTTCCAAATAAATTAAGTTTCGTACTAGCTCGTCAATAAAAAAAAAAATTACATTGATTAAGATCCAAATGCAAATCAGATCCATTATATCATTACTGCAAAGAGTAAAGAGTCACTGTCACTCTACTCTACGATATCGGTATTTAGTATCGATTCGGATCGTGACGAGAAGTATCGATACAGCGAAAATCGCCACAGAAAAGATCGATCCTGATATATTGAAATCGATACATTTTTGATCCGAGCTTCCTGGTCTTCTACATATTATTAATTAATTTAGAGCTAGACCTAGCAAGACCTAATCAGCCTTCAGTTTACCGATGTCTTTGCGGTGCAATGAATTGTCTGGAAGTGCTTTGGTGGTTGAGTGGTTAGATGCTGGACCTCTGATACGGCGGCCCGGGGTTCAAATTTTTTTTTCAAGATTATGTTTGTTAAAAGTATTTTTTTCTTCATTTTGGGCATGCCTTGGTTAGTTCCTGTACCTTGAGCCCCCTAATATACTCGGCTGATTAGGTGCCGCGCTAGGTCTAGCTCCAAGTTTTTTAAATACGGTGCGATCCTGCGATAGATTGAACGATTATAAATGAACAACATAAATGAGACAGAAGACGATAACAGAAATTTATATATTGCATTTTTTTTTCAAACATAAGAATAACCGACATATCCATCCATCCAGATTTGTGGTGTTTCCAGTAATTTTCACTTCGCATTGACACAACTTACATTTTGCTCCCGAGTTTGTTTTAGTAAATATATTCCCGGACAGACGACGCTGGCTGGGATGTCCTCTTTTTCCTTGGGGAGACCCGGTCTTGCCACGCGTCGCTCAATATGGCTTCGGAGGTTATTCTATTATTTTTTCTTCGTTCAATTTCGGCCTCTACACTAGGTAATTTAGCCAGAAACGGCCCCGGCCCGGGCTTAGCTAGAGCTAGAGCTACTCTTCCAGATTGGTTACACCCTGGTGGATAGAGGTACTATTTTTAGACCTTCCAGTAGGTCGAGTATGTACTCCTGGAGGCTCCGACTTGTACATGCACGGCGTGTTTTAAGGTTCGAACACCACCGGCTGGACGTTCACAAACATTTAAATCTTGTACATGCACGGGGCCAAGCCCCCTGCTGGACGTCCGATTCTTCCTCGGGGAATCAAAACGGTCCCCGAACGCTCACCACGCGCCCCTCAAATTTTTGCCAGTGCGCCAGACAAAGGAGTTCTTGTAAAGCGATGTTCTAGGTGTTGCCAGGGCCGGGATGACGCAGGCCAAATCCTGGGAACATCTGCCGTGAAAGTATCTGTAAAACAGAGACATCTCGGCCACATGTCAGCGGTGTTCCAAACTATCCAGATTCCGGGTCAACTCCGGGTCGCCGACGAGACGCACAGCTCTCTTCTGAATATAATATAGCAGCTTTAATGTGTGCTTCGGTGCGGCACCCCAGATATGTGAGCAATATTCTAAGCACAGTCTTATTTGCGCTTTGTAGAGCAAGAGCAACTGCTGCGGTGTATAGAGTTTTTTGTTGCGAAATAGCGCACCAAGCTTCTGGCAGACTGATTTTGCGATGTTAGCAACGTGGTCATGTCAGGACATATTGCTGTTGACCGAGACCCAGCAGTCCGATTAACGAGGATGAAGGAATGGTCGATTCAGCCATAATGATGTTAGGGCCCACTGTACTGATCTAAATTGGGAGACAAGGGTACTGTCATCTGCTAAACTGTAAACAGGATTATTCCTTTCGGTCAGCAGGTCATTAATATAGATGAGGAACAGAGTTGGTGAAAGTATTGCGCCCTGAGGCACGCCCGCGTTGATGGTGAATGTGTCTGAGATGTGTCCATCAACTACAACGTGCAGAGATCGGCTCTCAAGAAAGCTGGCAAGCCAGCTGCAGAGAGAGGCTGGCAGTCCGAAGGACGGTAGTTTGTTGAGCAATCCGCCATACCAAACTCTGTCGAATGCCTTCGATATATCCAACGCAATCGCTCAAAACTCTCTGTAGTCCTCAATTGCCCTGCTCCATATATGAGTGACATAGGCCAATATATCTCCTGTCGATCTCTCTTTGCGAAAGCCGTATTGATTATCGCTGATTATTCTGTTGTTCTCGAGGTACTTGAGTAGTTGCTGACTGACTACACGTCTCATGACTTTGGAGATTATTGGAAGCAAAGCAATTGGACGATAGTTTGAGGGCGTGGTTTTCTTGCCTTTTTTGGAACAGGTTGCACTCGAGCGACTTTCCAAGAAGATGGGTAAATCCTTTTTCCGTAAGACAGGGAAAAAAGCCTGGCAAAAACGTATGTTAGTTCGTTGGCGCAGTTCTTTAACACGATGGCAGGTATTCCGTCCGGTCCTGATGCCTTTTGCGTATCTAGTTATTTAAGGATTTTACGAATATCACGGTGATGAAACTTGACTTCTGCCATGGTAGTGTTGATATTCGATATGGTGTGGAGAGCCTTGCCTTGGGGGACGTCTAAGGTAGAATGCGATGAAAAAATTTTGGCGAGAATGTTTGCTTTTTTCCTTGGCTGTAGTCGCCATGATGCCACGTTCGCCTGTCAAAGGTGGAAGAGACGTTTTTGTAAAGTTATTACTTACTGCCTTTGCTACCGACCAGAAATTCCTGGAGCCACTGGGGCATTGCAAAAGTTTATTCCTGATTTTTTGATTGTGTTTGTGCTTAGTTTCGTCGATCACACGTTTGCATTCGTTTCTTGCTTCGACAAAATAATTGCGATTTTCAGCGGTCTGATTTTGCTGCCAGTACTTGTAGGCTTGTTGTTTGTTACAGCTCTTTCGCATCTTCTGTCGAACCAGGGCTTTTCTTTTGACGGTAACTTGATGGAATTTGAGATGTATGCTTCCATTCCTGCGGAAATTACTTGCGTAATCTCTTCGCAGCAGACTGACCGATCGTTAGTGCAAAAGCAGACGTCGAGCCAAGGAAAATCTAGATAGAACTCCCTTAGATCGTCCCAGTTTGCAGAATTGTAATTCCAGATTTTGCGAGGCAATGGTGGATCCTTCTGTAGAAGTGGCAATTCACAAACCATTGTAATAAGTTTGTGGTCGGATGTACCTAAAGGCGGACCAACTGTAATCGTGTACTGGTCAGGATTGGTGGTCAGAAATAGATCCAGGAGGGCGGCGAATTCGCCCCTCTCTGAGATTCGAATTGGTTTGTCTACAAGTTGAGTAAGCCCGCAGCTGATGGCAAATGCTTCAGCTTCTCTACCGTCGTTGTCGGTCTTGTTGTGATGTTTGAGCCAGTTGGTGTTGTGGGCATTGAACTCTCCCAGAACGATTATTTCTGAATTGGGGTGATCGACCTGTATTGAGTCAAAAGTGGTAACTAGTGTTGTAAAAAAGCTTAGAGCGATAGAGACAACATTTAAACTTCGTTACTCCCTTGGTGGTGAACTTGAGCCACATGACGTCAAGGTTGTTCGGTTCGAGCGTTTCCTCGCGGTGACATGAAAGGTGGCTTCGGACAAAAAGACATATTCCGAACTTACGTCTAAATCGGGTGTTTAAGTCGTAACCAGGATAGGGGTAGTTTACTGTTGTTGTTGTAGAACATACTTGTGTTTCTGTAAGGGCTAGTATGTGTGGTCTATTTGCTTGTAGGTGTTGGAGTACTGAATTTAGGTTTGTATTTAGGCCTTTTATGTTGCAAAAATCTATTATAAATTGGTTCGGTATCTTTGCTGTTTGTGAAATGCGGAATGAAGGGCTCCCAGGTCCACCCAGCGTCCGGAGATCCGAATGGCCAGGGAGTTTACTTCCGGAATATTTTGATCCTGGAAGCACCAAAATATCCATATATTCTTGCTGTGGAACACGGAATCACCAGCGCGGAAGCGGAACGTTATTCGGAAAAACCTCTTAGCGCTTCCCAGTTCTGGTTGGGTGGTCTTTCACCGGACGATGCGAGTAGGCATATGCATCTATCTACCACCGGTCCTAGGTGGGACCGCTTCCACTGGAAGCATCGGCCTCAGACTCCTTCCTTTGGTGGTCCCTAGTCTGACAAGGGTAAGAATGGGGTTTGTTGGATCACTCCCCAGTGATCAGCTCCAGACTTTGTACTTTAGTGTTTTCCAGCCTGGAGGAGGACGATGAGATTTGATGGGCCACATCCCGTGGCAACTCGGAATGCTATATTCTAGCGATTGTTTTATATTGTCACGGCTAGCAACCATCCGAATGTTTTTGTGACCTATAGAACTAGCCTTGTCGGGTCTACGTTATTTCGTATGAGTCATCGCCGGCCAATAAAATTCGGGAGCTGTGGTATGCGGTGGTCGAGATTAATATAGAGAGGCACCGCTTTGTCCAGAGTATTCGCATTATATTTAAGACCATATATAAATAGCGGGCAAAACGCGACTTGCAAGTAGTTAATCATTGAGTTCAGAATTTTAAAGATCTAATAGTTGTAAGTCATAAGAGTAGTCAAGTGTGTTTAATTGTATAGAGTGATAAAGAATAAAGAGAGTATTATTGCAAAATAGTAAAAGTTGTGATTTCGTTCAGAACCCACGGGAAAAACGTAACAATATAATGGAATCGACCATCCGGGTTCGGACCACGGAGTAACTGAAATACGATGCTTTAAATGCACAAATTGATGTTTAACTGGGGTGAAATACATATTCGGATTTTAATTATGGCCCATTCATACTGCGAACATAGAGGGTGTTATCACAAAACTATACGGTGACAAACGATAAGTTAATACCCATGTTGGGGTGTTTCTCCAACAGTTTTGTTTAGTTGCGCTCCCGAAGCGAGCGAAGTTAGTGGAGGGCCGTGCGTGAAGTGAAATATTATAATATAATACTTCCATAGATAAATATTAAGTGGGGGGAATACTTCTGACAATCGCCGTCGGTAACGATTGTAGACAGGCGCGACCTAGCCGATAGTTGCGCAACAGGTATCGAATTCGATATGAAAGATGTGTGTTTTTGTAATTCATACAGCAATAAGTCCCGTAGCGTACAGAATGCGTTGCGAATGTTATTCGGTCCCGATACGCTAATAATACAATCGATATATCGTAAGTAAAAACTGGATATAAATATATCGATACATTCAATATCTCTATTTATCGTTGCCATCTCTAATCTCTACCCGTACCCCCGTCCGTCAAATCAATCCAAGGATTCGGTGGTAATCCTTAATTCCTTAGTAGATAATTAATTATAAATAATAATACCTTATTCAAATTAAGGTAAAAAGAATGGCGCTGAAAATTAAAAAGTGGGAGCCGTTTTGCGAGTAATGAATATGTAACTCCATTATATTATTTATTATTTGCTATAATCTGGTGCATCCTGCATAAGTGGTACCTAGCTGAAATTAAAAATAATTAAAGGCAAAATAGCATTTTCTTTTTGTTTCTATGTAACAAGATTGAGACATTTTTGTGCATTTGTTTTAAGAAACCCGGGAGTTTGATCTGATGATAGGTATTCCAACAGAAAAAATTGTCTTCGGCTGATACTTCCTGCTCGAAGTTAAATTAAAATTATTTAACAGTTGATTTCGAATAATTACGATTATCTGACTGGTTTTTTAGAGCTGCCAGACAAGATGAAATGCCAGAATTATTGTAATACCACAGGTGCAACAAAAGTACCATGGCAGGGTGTTGTCGAGAAACTGCATGAGTTAATTTTTATAATTTGGAGAAGACCCGAACATCAAAGCTGGAGGGCTTTTTGTTCAAATTATAAAAGTAAACGAATGCAGTTCTACGACAAAACGCTATCATACCAAATTATCTGATTATTTTGTCGCATGAGCGGTAGATTATTTATATTTACATTTAGATATATTCTCATATATTAATGGAATTTATAGTGCAGATCTCTCAATACAATGAAGGTAAAGGTCTTCTTATTAGGCTATTATAGCTTTTTACAAATGTAATATGACACCGGCAGGTGCCTTTTACTACCGATAATATTTAAAAATTGCCAATGTAATTTATCGATAGCCTCTTATGGGAGTTTTTCTACACGAGAGCACTATTCTATATAATACTTCCTTTGAAAAAATCTGTTTCGATTTACCGGAAGATGTTCATGCTAATACAGTTTTACAAGATGACACATTATGTGTACACAAATTTTAGGTGAAAATGGAATTTTTTCTTATAGCCTTTACAAGATAATTGTGAATTTATGTGCCATTCAATAATTAACTTTGAAAAAGTTAGATTGCAAAATTCTGTAAAACAGCCATGTAGGTAATAAAATATTACTTACTACCTATGTCCGAGCCTGGTCTGTATTATTTTTTAAATATTAAGAGTTTTATTAATTCCAAGATGTATTTCATGTCTCAAGAAAATATTGATAACAAATCTAAATTAGTAATACTGGGGCTACACACATCCCCAGTTATAAAGGAAATAGACCTGTACTTAGATACATCACAACATTATCATTATAATAGGAACTGGTTTGCCTTTTAAATTCCTGTCCTCCATAATATATTAACGAACAAGTCCAACAAGCATTAAAAGCATTTAGATGTTTGAATCCTTGATAAGAAAGGAACAGATTAGAAAAATTAAAATATTTTACAAAAAACCTAACAAATTTTTTTAAATATAATTTTAGGGCAGCACGTAACATAAATTCAGTTAGGTCCTATATGGATATCATAGGGGACCTATATTAATTTTAATAAGAATTACATAAGTACATAGATCATGTGAGTGAGTACTGTGAATCAGCTCTAATTAGTAACTAGAATAAGTCAGAAATACCAGCTAAATGCACTTGAGAAATTCTTCAACATGATATTAATAGTCAATTACATTACATTACATACATCTTGAACAACATTGCTATAAGTAATGATTTTGAGCCTAGCCTAGTCAAGTAAGAGACCTTTACTTTCTCTAGAAAATAATATTAGATTATGTTCCAACAACTCTCTTTTATACCACCCATTAACTGTGTTTTGCAGTCTACATAAATAAAAAAGTTATTAGGTATTTTTAAAAAGCTTCCCAAATACTTTTTGAAACAACTACCATTTTTCATACAGAAAATGGCACCCAAGATCTCATCGGTTGTGATGTTTTACACTTGCAAAAACCTTTTTAATCATAAAAACATCAACCTATAGGTATTTACTTTTTTGTTAGACAAGAATAAAAACAAAATTCTTTAAGCAGTGAATTTTATTCAAAATAATTTTACGAACAAATCTAACAGATAATAAATTACAGCAAAAAATTTAGAATGTTTAACAAACAAATGACATACCAAAGTAAAAAAAATTACAAGAACCTTACTAAGCTAAGAATCAGTCTCCAAATAAATGCATATTATTAATATATTGAATGAGAACAATGACTTAATTTACTTTTTCTGCTCAACCGCTGGTTGCTGCTTGGCCGGCTCTCCAGTTTGGGTGATTGGAATAGTCTTGTGCTCGGTCTCCGTTTTTTCAATGGTTGGAGCGGTGATGGTTAATACCCCATCGGAAGACAACTTGGATTCAATCTTGGCCATATCGCAGTTCTTTGGCAACACGTACCTTCTTACAAAATGTCTCGAAATGTAGCCGTGTTCATCTTCTTTCTCCTCATGCTTGCCTTCAATAGTCAGGACATTGTCTTCGGTAACTTTTACGGTAATTTCCTCGGGCTTGAACTGTTGGATGTCCAAAATTGCCTGAAATTTGTCTTTGTCCATATTTATGGTGGATCCGGTGTTTTGTTTAGCAGCATTGGAACGCCAATTCCTCCAATAACCAGTGGGTGTACGGCTGTTCAGATGTAGGTAGGGTTGTAAAATTTCGTCAAGGCCTAATCCATGTCCAAAGTGTTGATCCAAGATCGTTGAAGGGCGGTAAACGGGTCGATGGTCGTAACGGTCACCGAACAACAAAGGCAATAGAGACATTTTAATTTAACTTTCTACTTACTATTTTACTGCAAAAAATTGAGCAATTTTGCGGGAACAGTTTGTTATCGATCACTGATTATTCGCTATAAAATGATTTTAATTCGTCGGCGAAAACAATTTATATGACCGGCGAAGCCTGGAGAATTTTAGAATTTTCTGGTGGGGTCGGTTTAGGGATGCGCAATACGATACATATTGCAGAGTATCGATACTTTTACGCCGATACTCGATATTTGAGATCGACATTTTGGTTTACGATACATAGCAAGTATCGATATGTTTATACTGTATCGATACCTTATGACCCGGGAAGCGATATTTCAGTTCGTAGTGCACTTGTGAATGCATGCGGTTTAAAGACCTGCAATTGACAAGTATATGGCGCTTCGCTCGCTCCGGGGCTCAAGAAAATGAAACTAACCAAGTGCTAATCCAAGAAAATCCCAAAAATCAAGAAAAAATCTGTTTACTTACTTCTCTAGACCATGAACAATGTGATATGCGCACGCAACTCGAGTCAATTTGAAGAATTAGAATTGTATCAATAATATTGAATATTTTAATAGTAAGCTAATATATTTAATTTGGAAAATTTCCCTATCTTTGTGCGATGCCTTCTGTAAATATTTTGCACGCCTGTAAGACTTGTATTTCTTGAATTTTGTTATAAGCTTTATACTCTTTATATACGATATATTTAATTTCAATTTGCCGAAGGTATCTAAACAACAAAAAACCAAGCCATATGGCTGTGTGTAAATTACATTTCCAGATAAGTTATAGTTTCTTCCTGTCACACTGTTTTGTACTACGATTCCTATATTAATTTAGGATAAGATACTAGAAGAAATATGTTTAGTCTCTTCGTGTCATACTGTTTTTGTACTCTACATAGGAATATTTTTTTCATAATTATATTTAGGATTTTGTGTTTTATTTCTAATGTTTGTATTGCTGTGTTTAAGTTACCTTCGTGCTTTAGACTTTTCCCTTGCTTCACCCTTCCTCTCACACTAGCACCCTCTAGACTAGAAGGGCGTGAAACTAAGAAAAGCAATAGCCAATATGGCCACCCGAGTTGGCACCGAAACTAAATGTTGTAATGGATTTATTTCGAATTTTTAATACAAAATATGTTTAAAATTGTGAAATTTGTGCTTTTGCAGTGAATAATTTATACAAAGCAGGTAATTTATTGTGTTAATGGAAATAACATTGCCCTGTGTTCGTGAAAATAGATTCTAAACCCTACTACACTACACTATACTTCCATTATTCTACATTATACAGTTAAATACTTATAATTTATAATTAGGGACTGATTGCCCTGGTCCAAGGTGTTTCCACAAATCTCTATTATAATTTCAGAGCTGATAATAGCTAGTAATATCTAAAATAGCTGAACCTTTAATATTCACATTCTGTCTGCCTGAAGTAAACAAACAAGCCCTTAAGGTTTTTATTTTGTAGCTTTATAATAATAAAGCCTACTTACCTAAAGTCTATACGAAGTCAGTGTAAACGGCTAGGAAATTGGGGTACCATCAATTTCTTATAGATTTGCATTGAAATGCATGAAATAAAAATCAAAATTCTTATTGACGGCTCCTCGTACTCGGGCCAGCGAACAGATATAGCAATAAAACCGGGCACTATAACCACAGTTTATACCGTAACCGAATCAGTTAAACAACTCTCCACGTGTTTTGCAGCCAAGCGCTTCAACCAATAGGAAAGGAGGAGAGCTGAGAGTCCTTATCTTGCGCCTGCGCTCAATGAGTGAAAGCTGCCTTTATAAATAAAACATCAGTACGGCATAGATGTATGTCTCTTTTCAATAAGATACTGCCTGTAAGGAGAAAGAGATAGTGTTGGCGAGAATTAACCGAACAGGCTTGTATTGCGCTTGTATTCAGATGAGATCGCGATTATTGATTTTCTGCGCGGAGACAGGAAAAGTATGTTGATTGAAAAGGAACCAAAAAGCGAAAACTACCATCTTGTTTGTTCGAGAGTCGGCTTTGTTTGTAGTGCTTTTTATGAACTGCTTTCGCTAATTTTGTGTATTAGATCCTAGTTCGACTCTGTCCACGGCCCAGCTGGCCGTATAATTCTAACGGTTCCAGCTAATAATGCGCATGCTCGAAATATTAGAATCGCATGAAAAATAGAATTTGGGTTCACTAACATCAAAGGTGCCGGCTTAGAGTTGTATAACTGATTCGGTTACGGTTATAAACTTTGCTATAACCTCTAGAGGGCTGACATGAGTGTCTCGCGACAGTCTTGATTTTGGCTGCCATCAAGGTAAAACGTCTCCAACGCCATCTAGTGTAGGTAGCGTTGACTCGAGCGATTGCATTCGATGTCTTCGCGATGCAATCAATTTGTAGCAAGAGCTCTCGTGGTCGAGAGGTTTAGATGGTTAGGTCTCAACTCGGCGACTATCGGCGGTGTCCCGGGTTCAAACCCCGTTGCTTTTTTTTTATTTTTTTTTTACATTAATATTACTTATTGTAATATGTGCCCGTACCTTGGATGCACTTTTTACGAAATATACAGCAGCTTGCATGTGTTTCCGAAAATACATTCACAAAGAATCCCCCCTTCTTTGTAGATTTGTAATATTCGACCTTTATGGCAGCCAAAATAAAGGCTGTCGCGAGACACTTGTTGAAAATCCCAGATTGTTAAGATATCGATATTTCGAGTATCGAAACTTTAACAAACGATATTTCACTGTGTCGATACTTATTGTTCCGATCGGTATCGATACCTTCCCTAGCCGGTCCAGAAAATGTACGACGTGAACAGCTGTTCACAGAATGTTGACTTGTGTTGACTAAAGAGTGTTGGCGCTGCTTCGAGACAATTTTGACAGGGCGTCTCTGGAAATCTCCAGTATTTGGAGCCTGTGATCTTCAGTTTTATTTTTCTTCCTTCATGTGAATGGCTATTTGCTATATTGATTCAATATGATTACTTCTGATGCTATTTCGTACGTATTTCTAAAAGAAGCTAGTTGATTACGGATTAGGCGTTGGTAAACCTATATACCAAGGGTAGACGTCCCACTTTGGTCGAGGGTAGGAGTCATATGATACGGCGTTAGATCTGCAAAGAAGGTTTAGTTTTATAATTTTAATTTAACCCTACCCTCTACATAGAATGTTGACATTTTTATCCACTTTTTTCTTTGGAAGCACTCACTAAGCAGGGATGTGTCGAAGAAGGAAAAATTGCTACATTTGCGACGTCGGAAATATAGTAAAATAACAATTGTCGCAAATGTAGCAAATTCAATTTCGTACATTTATTACTTTTTCGGGACTGTGCTTTCTAAGAAAAAGATCACATTTTTCGTTTTTTATGACAGAAAGAAATAGTTTTGCTTTATTTATATTATGAAGTCTGCAAATCAAGATTTAGGCTGAAAGCCGTGAAACTTATAAAATGAACTTGGTTATAAGTCTGTACATTGAAGAAATAGGAGAATGGGGACTCAGTGTATTGTGTCCCGCTCTATTTTAAAAAATTAAACAATAGCTCGTCTTCGTACACACAGGTAGGTGTCTAGGTAAATATTTTTAATAACTTTTATGTTAAAAGTAGTAAACAAACGCTTATAATTGTCATCTTGTCAAAGTCAATACAAAGCTTGACAATCTGCAAGAGCTTTTTACTATTTTATTGTATTTACTAACCATTTTCATTTTTAGTTTTCACCTTTCTTGACAACGGGAATAGATTTATTTCCCGAAACGTTGAAGTTATCTAGATATTTCATTAGGGTCACTAAACTAGCACTTGTGCTGTTTACATCCTGGAGCCAGAGCCGAAGAGGCTCTATATAACAAATTCAAAAGGATATTGGAGAGAAACCCCAAGAATCTGTAAGTTAAAACTTTTATGTTTATCGAGAATTTTCTGTGTAATTTTGAATGGCTGTTGTCTTTATTTAGAAATAGTTATTTTCCTAACAAGTGCGCAAATTGATACTTTCCCGCACGCTAAAGCAGTCAGACGAACGACGCGAAGCAGAGTTCGGATATGCTTTAAGTGCAGGAAAGACACTTTGCGCAAGTGTTAGGAACAATGCTTTTTCTACGAGTACCCTAGAAAAGTAGAAATCTAAAATAAATAATGAAACATTTTATTTTCACACAAATACAGAAAAGTTTTTTATTTCAACACAAATACAGAAAAAATATTATTTATTATTATTAACAATACTAATGTTAAAAGTACAGCTAGTTGCATGTTGAAGGTTTATGGCCGATTGTAACTGATTTTTTGGGAACGGTGATGAAGATGGTTCGCTGCTTGCTGTTGAGATGGAATAAGTTTGCATTTCAATTAAAACAGAGTTTTATCCACAATACCGAAACAGAATATTTGCACTCG